>JAULBX010002778.1:0-143848 GCA_032358255.1 Heterotrichella gracilis
ACACTTCCTAAACAGGTGAACTTGTCCACCACTTCCACCTGCTGCCCGTCTAATATAACCACGGGCAGTTCCTGTTCCATTTTTGCTACAACTAGAATCTTGGTCATAGGGACGCTAACTAATAATCCCCTACGGTGAACGACGGTACAAGATCAATATCATGGTGCACACTCCAATCAGAAACCAGCAGCATGCCGGCAGAGTGCTGCACATGACGAAAGCCAGCATGCGTGGTGGGACGATTGCAGCCCTGGGGCCGTTGCTCACATGCTGCGTGAGCCAGGTTGCCCGCAGCCTGTGTAGGGCTGCAGCCTTGCGCCATATGCTGCCAGCGGTTGCACCTCCTGCGCCCTCTTGCACCATCCACATCCCAGCTCATGTGGCGTCTTGGCTGCCAAGTCACAGCTTCCCCTACATTCACACACCCTTCCCCTTCACCCCTGTCCCCCCCCCTTCCGGCGCCTGCTCCCCCCGCGGCAGCACCTTGTATGGGTTGAGGATGTGGTGCGGGTCAAAGGCCTCCTTGATGCGCCGCATGAGCGACACCTGCAGGGGGCTCTTGGAGTACCTTCGCACACATCAAGGGGGGTGGCAGTGAGCAGGGGCCAGGGCAAGCCAGTGGTGCACGGGTGGCGGACACAGGCTTGTCGGAGGGGAGAAATGCACATGCACAGACACAGCATGAGGACCACACCCACGTGTGATGATGCCCAGCTTGCACAGCCTGCCGATCATGCGCACAACAAGCTTTTGCTGCCTGATCCGACACCACCATGCCTTGCACCCAGCTGTTCCACCCTGGTGCATCCCCCCCCCTGTCGCACCATATGCACTCCGCCTTCATCTGGCCCAGCCCATGCTCCGCGCTGATGCTCCCCCTGTGCGCCTGCGTCCACTGGTACACCCACGGCTCTAGGCGGGACTGGACCTCGGCAGAGTAGGCAGGCGCGCTGATGTTGAGGTGCAGGTTGCCGTCGCCTGGGGGGGAGGGTGAGCAATGGGGCAAAAGTTGCAGGGAGGGGATTGGCAGGGTGGGCAGAACAGCTGCAGGTGCTCACAGTGATGATCCCAGTCACGTTCAGGGCATGTGGTGCAGCAGCGGGTGTCAGGGCCGTGAGTGGGGTGCCCTCCAAATGACCGCACACCCAGCCAACCATCCCACCTTCCCTGCTTACACCACTCACCCAGATGGCCGTACCCCACCACTGTCACCCCCAGGTCCCGCATGCGTGTGCGCGTGTCGACCACCAGGCCATACATGACGGCGGTGGGCAGGCTGACGTCATACTTGTACACAGCGCCTGGCAGAAGGGGAGGGGGGAGAGTGGGGGAGTAGGGCCAATGGGGGTTGGCATCATCGCAGTGGGAACGGGAGGTCAACATGCAAAGCAGTGCAGGGGGGGTGACCAGAGGAGGCTGTAGGTGACCGTGTGCCTTGCCCACATATGCTACCCATCCTACACCCTATGCCCTGCCAGTGGGCCATTTCACACGCACATTCCCTGCATGCTCGTCCCCCCCTCCCCCACCTGCATGCCTTAGTGCCTCCGTAATGCTCTCCCTGATTGCCCAGATGCCCCCCGCCTGCGCCTGGTCCTGCGCCAGGGTGCCATCCACCACCGCCCCGCTGCCCATCACCGCCTCCAGGAATGCCTCCAGCTTGGCACTGTCATGCGCTGCACAGCTGCAATGGGGACACACGTGTGCAATAAGGTGAAGACAACATGGTATGAAATTGTTTTACAAGCTAAAGCTAGCGAACATGCCAGGTTTGAACCTAATGAACACCTTGCTGTGCGTTGTCTGCAGGGAGAGGTAATAGGTAATTTTGAAAATTAAAAAACAATTACAACGTTGTATGAAAATGTTCACAGGTTAAAGACAGTGAGAACCTGGTTTGAACCCAATGAAATCCTTGCTTTGCATTGTGTGTGGGGGTAGAGGTAGTTTTATCTTAAAGAAAAACAATTGAAACATATTTATTCCACAATCACCGGTGCTTGTCACTGACAAGTTGTCAGTGGCTGGTAGCCCTCATACTGATTGTGGCGCCCATGCCCTGTCCTACCTGCCCCGTGTCTCCAGCACCAGGTAGAAGGGCGCGCTGGTGGCGGGCAGAGGGGAGCGCAGCAGCGGCAGGTGGCGCAGGGTGAGGTCAAGGGAGGCGGCGTCAAGGAACTCAAACGCAGACAGGATCTCGCCCAGGTGCCTGGCAGGGTGCGGAGGGGTGGAGGGTGAGAGTTCAGCTGGAAACCATGTGCCTGGTGGGTCACACGGACCCTCATGCATATGAACACCCAGCGGGTAAGGCAGGCATTGCAGCACATCATGCACAGTGTAGAACGCTCTCATATTCCTGGTGGTGCAAACCCAATGTACTTCACCGCCTTGTTGGGGACACACCCCGAACCTGGCTGGGCACCACATCAGACTTCCCCCACCACACCCACCCACCTGCGCGCCGAGCTCATCACCTGCAGCGCCTCCTGCCACCCCTCCACCGCCAGGAATGCCACGTGGGTGGCCACGGGTGCGGGCGCGCACAGCAGTGCCGCTGCCGTGATGATCGCCAGCGTGCCTTCGCTGCCCACCAGCACCTGGTTCAGGTGGTAGCCGGTGTTGTCCTTGCGCAGCGCGGTCAGCCCGTCTATCACCCCGCCCTCGCCCCCCACCGCCTCCAGACCCAGCAGCGAGCCGTGCAGGGAGCCGTAGCGCAGCAGGCGGATGCCACCTGGGGTGTGTTTAGGTCAAAGGTTGGGGAAGGTGGGGGCGCTGACAGGGCAACTGGGATGCAGAGTGAGTAAGCAGTGGCATGTGGCTACTGCGCTGACAGGGCAACTGGGATGCAGAGTGAGTAAGCAGTGGCATGTGGCTACTGCGCTGACCCCTTGCTCCCTCCCCCCTCCCTGCCCCCATGCCTGCCCACCTGCGTTAGTGGCCAGGTTGCCTCCTATCTGGCATGACCCCTTTGCACCCAGGTCCAGCGGCATGGTCCACCCCCGCTCGGCAACGTGACTCTCAAGCGCCTCCAGCACACACCCGGCCTCACACACAAGCACGCCAGTCACCTATGGGGGAAGCACACGTGGTTGTAGCCTACTTGTAGGTATGCGCCCGCAACCATGCACTGTCTCAGGGGCCACCTCTTATCATGAAGCAGATGGGTTAGGACAATATAGCACAACAAGGAGCATTCTGTACATGCACACACCCCAGCCTCCCCTCCCCGCTCACCTCGTCGAAGGATATGACCCTGTTCATGGCCCCAATGCTCAGCACCACCTCGTCAAACAGTGGGACGCTGCCCCCCACCAGCCCTGTGTTCCCACCTTGGGGAACCACCGCCAGGCGCCGTTCGTGGCAGTGGCGCACAACTGCCGCCACCTGCTCAGTGGTGCGGGGGCGCAGGGCCAGGCGGCTGTGGCCCGAGAACTTGCGCAGCCAGTCACTGGGGGTGGGATGGGGTGGGGGGGGTGTTAAGGTGCAGGGCCAGCATCGAAAATAGATGGTGCAGCAGCGGGTGGGAAGTGTCACATCAGCATAAACTGCTAGCAAGTAGCAGCAGGTGACAAAGCTATGCACCAGTGGGTGGAGTCCACGGGTCAGTGGCAGCAAGGCAGAGAAGCGAGGGGCACACGCACGTGTTGTATGGCTCCAGCGCGTGGGGGTCCGTGACAATACCCGCTTCCCCCACCACATCCTTAAAGTAGGTGACGTCAGCATCCGTGAGGCTTGCATAGCGGGGGTCACGCTGCAACTGCCCGTGCACCACGGATGCAAGGCCACGAGCGCCAGCGGCCACTCCCCGCACACACGCAGCTGCACCCCTCAGCATGGCAAGGTACACATTCAGGGGAAGGCTGTATTGTCTGAAACTTTGAGTCAAGTAAGAGTGACAGGCGGGATATTGACCAGCCAGTATGTGCTCCAAACCCCAACTAGGTGCGTGCATGTGTAAGGAGCTGTGTACACTTTGGCTAGAAGATAAGGCGACGTAAGAAACGACTGCGAAGGGCAGTTGGATGTTTGCCACTGAGTTCTACAATGTACTGCACGCCACCAACAAGTTTTCCTTGATGTTACAACAAACCTTTTTTGGGCACCACCTATTTATGCATGCATGCATCTGCACTATCGTCAGGTGCCCATAATAACCCACTCGAGGAGGGACCCAACTACGCAATGCCCATATAAGCACAACAAACGAGCTGTGCGAACCCATACCTGTGTAAGCGCAACCCCCCATACTCTTGTGAAGGGCTCGCTGGTCACTACAAGTGCCCCTTCATTCCACCGTAAGTCGATCCCCGTTGGCTACACCTTTCGAGTCTTGTTGGACCCCAGCTTTGCAGGATGCAGCGCCTCAGAGCGGTTGTCAAGGCTTTGGTGAGTGAACGTATCGCAGTGGAGGCTGGACGCTGGCATAGGACCGTATGCATGCATATGGTGCATGTGTCCAGACAGGTCACACATGCAAGCACCGGTACTACAGGCGGTGTCACGTCCCTGGTCTCATGGGTGCAGGATTTTGCTCCTCCGACGGTTGGGCGCCATTGGTCCCTGGCAGCGGCTGGGTGCTCCGCTGTGGGCCCTCGCTCCATGGCCACTGTGCAGGGCCAGGGGGTGGCGGAGGCGAGGGGGCGCCCAACATACTACGCCTCCCGTGAAGGTGCGTGCTCATAGCCACTGCATACTGGCAATTGGTAGGCACAACGAAGTACATGCCACTGTGGGTCCTTGCGGCTGCCTCGGGTGACAACCAGGCACTGCGCACCTGCGCCTGACTCATCACACACATGCATCCCCGCCCTCCGGCTATGTGCCCACCACTGTGCCGCGCTTCAATGCCCTCACCGCCCCTCTCCGTGTAGAGAAGGCCACCGTCATCCAGTGGCACCTCGAGGCCAAGGAGAAGAGCGGCAAGACCTTCACGCAGATCGCACAAGAGTGCGGCTGGACAAACTGCTTCACTGCACAGCTGTTCCATGGCCAGGTGAGGGGTTATGGCCATTACACCGCGTGCCTGCAGGCGTGCCTTCCAGGCACTGCTTAGTCAACCAGTTTGCAGCAAGCGCAGCCCGCTTGCCCTGCACCAACCGCTCCCTTGCCTTGCCCCATCCCCCCAGGCGCAGCTGCCCCCTGGCGGCGCGTCCCGCCTGCGCGACAGTGTGCCCGCCCTTGAGGACGAGCAGCTTGAGCTGATGCAGCGAGTGCCCAGCCGCTCCTTTGACCCAAACATCACCCAGGAGCCGCATGTGTACAGGCTGCATGAGGTGTGCTGGGGTGGCACGCAATTAAAGCTCACGATTCCAACTTCCTAGGTGTTTTCCTGCGCACGCAAAGGCCACGCGCACATGGCTTCCATGCCTTCATGGTTGCACGCTGTTTGGGCGTGAAATGCAAATGAGGCGGTGTTATGGAGAGCGTCAAGTGGCAGATGCAAGTGCAGCACTATTCAGCACCACCTTGCACTCGTTGCTACTCCCAATTGGACCCCCTCCTACCGCAGGCTGTTATGCACTACGGGGTGTCGCTCCAGGCGCTGCTGAATGAGGAGTTTGGGTAAGTGCAACATGCTGCTGCGGGGCTGAAGGTAGCAATGGAAAGGACCTTGTTTCACGCTGCCACAAACAACATGGCCGTGAGTCCCATGTGTGGTAATTGCAGACCACGCAAACAGATAGCAGTGCATTGATGGTTTGTTCTTTCATCCAGGGACGGCATCATGAGTGCCATCAACTTCTACATGGCTGTGGACAAGGTGCAGGGTGTGGAGGGGGATGAGCGGGTTGTCATCACCTTCAATGGCAAGGTGGGTGGTGGTTGGCAGGATGGCACACTGCCAGTGCGGCATGGTGGGTGGTGGTTGGCAGGATGGGGAGCCACACACGGCAGGGGTGTGGCTGACAGATATCTCATTCGTACACTGCTGGGGGAATCATTGATACCTGATTGCGCCCGTGCATGTGCAGTGCATCGCATATCTGCTGTGATGGGTGCATGTCTTGCTTGTACGCCGCAACGTGCATCTGCGCTTGGCATCACCCCATGTTCCACCTGTCGTGTGGTGCTGCGCAGTTTCTGCCCCACATTGAGCAGAAGGCGGCTGATAACACAGCATTCAGCCTCCAACCCGAGACCAAGGCGGAATAAGTGCAGTACGGCACAGGCCTCCAGTCTGCTGTGGATGGACTCCGCGGCTGGGGTGTGCAAGTTGGCGTCTAAGTTCTGTGTTCCTCATCTGTGTTGGCACCTGGTCTTAGCTATAGCTGCAGGTTTGACACTCCAGATGATGCTTACAACAAGGATTGCTGTTGCAGCTGATGGTTATTCAACTGTTTGCAGCTGAAGTGCAACGCCAGTGTTGTGGTTTTGGGGTCAGTTGTGCAGCATATAAGGGTGTGACAGGCATTAGCTTTGGATTGATGTGCTCCAGCATGGGAATGGAGACGTGTGAGAACTATCAATAGGGACTAACAGTACATGAAATCCGCCTCTGTGCGTTTCCTTTTTTTCTTTCTGAAAACACATCACCAGCCCCAATGGCATAGTGAAGTACGCACTCCCTTCTACCCTGCCTGTCTGCCTTGGCAAGCACCTGCATATCGGCTTGGCAACCTGGGAGCTCCGGTTTGGCACGCATTTGGCGAACAACGACATGTCAGTCTTGCATCGTTTCTCAGGTTCGTTTGAGGGTTTGCTAGGGTCTACCCCATACCTACCCGCTTTCGTAGTGCTGATAACCCCCCGTGCAGATCCCAGCTTTTGGATATGTCCCGGATTGCCGATTGTCGAGTTCCCATTGGGAGGGTGCCACGTCAGCACTGCAACCTGCAACTCCACCTTCGCTAAAACTATACAAGGGCGGACGCAACCGCGGGTGCTGCCCATCTTCGCTAATCGCAACTCGCCTTTGACCTGTTCATCGATATCGACACAATGGCCGCCACCATGAACGCCTCCTCCCTGATGGGCACCAAGGTGGTGTCCGCCCAGCGCTCCACCGTGCGCGTGTCTGCCGCTCCCGTGACATGCTCCCTGCGCACCGAGGTCGCCAAGGTGGCCAGGATGGCTGGCGTCAGCATGGCTGCCTTCGCCCTCGCTGCCTCCGCACAGGCCGCCACCGTCAAGCTCGGTGCTGACAACGGCTCCCTGGTGTTCGAGCCTGCAACCGTGACCGTCAAGGCCGGCGAGTCCGTCACCTGGACCAACAACGTTGGCTTCCCACACAACGTGGTGTTCGACGAGGACGAAGTGCCAGTGAGTGCCTGCGACCACGTACCTTGCATAAAACACTGTTGACAACCCTGCTACTGTCGGACCTGGCAGTTTGTGCACCGTACTGGGGTTAATGCGACTGATGGGCCAGCTAGTTGCGTGTGTGGCTCATGCCTGTACCGGGCCATCCTGAACTGCAAGTGGGGCATTATGAGGTGCATCTGCCTGCTTGTGGTGCTTGCCATACAGCATTTACGCCACCAGCGCGTGACTGGCTCCCAACTGTGCTGATTGTGTGTGCCACCTTGCAGGCTGGTGTGAACGCTGATGCCCTCTCCCACGAGGACTACCTGAACGCCGCTGGTGACAGCGTCACCACCAAGTTCGACACAGCTGGATCATACAGCTACTACTGCGAGCCCCACCAGGGTGCTGGCATGGTTGGCAAGGTCATCGTGCAGTAGGCGCTTGCTTGCAGAATAGAGAATACAATTCAGCTACGAGAGGTGACAGGGGAAATCGCTAGCTTTGTCTAGTGCAGAACACAGGCAATTTTGTGGGTAGCATTTCCAGGCCTTTGTGCCTTGTTGTAACATATTGGAGTAAGTTGATCTAATGCAAAGCCAGCAGCGCCATTGCACGCCTGTTGCTGGGCACTTCTGAGCATATATCTGCAGGCTCCTCTTGTCCCTCCATCACAAACACAAAGGGCAGTAAGGTGGGCGAACACACCCCTTTGCTACACCAATGAGCTGGGCAGGGGATTATCCTTCTTGGCACCGCTAAAATGAGAGGTTGGACAACCACGAGCAGCATCAAGGTGCATGCATCAATGGCATCAACAGCGATGCCTAGGGAACAGCCAGGCCATCTCCACAGGGCCTGATTCTATGGCAACACGGTGTTGCATTGAATGCCGCAATTCTACAAAAAACTTTACTTATAAAGCTTACTATTGTTGCACTTGAGCATCGACTAGCCAAGCGCCGTGCAAGCTGCTGCCCTGGGCCCTGTGTGGGAGCCCAGCAAAGTCTTTACTAAAGGCTAGGCCTAGGCCTCTTCCTGCTTGCTCTGAAGCCTAGTAGTCCTGGGTCCGTTCTTTTACCCCTGGCATCTTGGACCGTCACTGCTGGTAATGGCAGCCACCAACTTGTCACGATGGTGTCATCTGATGACATAGCAAGTTGCATGTATATGTTACACTGTTGGTGTTGCACTATCGACACGAGTGCACCTGTGTCACTTTTAGACTCTGGAGCCACCACACTGGGAAGAAGAGCTCTTTGTTAACTTGGTACGCTTCCAACCGCCAGCGTCCACAATAAGGTATGTAGTTACCCCGCACCGCAATACTTAATTACCACTGTGACTGTGGTAGTTGCTCAACACAGCTACCATACGGACTAACATTGCATGTTGGCAGTGCTGGGTATACCTGAGAGTGTGTGAGAACCAGTATGGCAACCTAGATGAGGGTGGTGATGTAAACAAGCACCACTGCCGTGCCCCGCTGGGTAAAGCACTGGTGGCAAAGGTGGATATGCAGTTATCAACCCGAGGCACCAGGCACAGAGGAGTGCAAAAAAAACGCACTGCTGGTGTACCCCTGCCGCAAACAATAAGCGCCACAAACCTCAAAACAGATACACAATACCGTCTGTTATTCTGTTCTTCTGGTCTTGTGCCACACACTCAGAAACCCACATCAGGTTGCGAATCTCCTGCTCCCTCAGCCGCATGTATGCAAAGAACACCCCGTAGTGGAACTGCTGCTCATAGGTGAACACACAGCGCCGCACCTCCTCCTCATACAGTGTCTTGTCCAGCATTTGGGTTTCGCCAATGCCCATCTGCACAGTCAAGCCAAAGCGTGAGAAGGCTCAGAGCACAGTGCACGCTTGTGGGCAAGGGCAAGCACCCACCATTCCATGCCCTACAACCAGGCCCCCAAAAGTGCCACGCCATACCTTGTTGAAGATGGCCTGATAGGGTGGGCACTTCTCCATCGCAGCGCGTATTTGGTCAAAGTCCTCCGCCACTGCCAACTCAGTGTGGCCATGGGGGTAGAGCAAACCAAAGTTGGAGTACAACTTGCGCCGATCATCCCTGGTCAGTTCGGTGCCGATACTGTTCAAAGTGATGTTCAAAGCCCTCCTGTCAGCCTGCACCAAACCATGCTCTGCATTCAGCACAAAGCACCCCTGCTGTGCAGAAGACCTCCCCAGGGCAACCAATGATGCGCACCTCGAAGGACAACAGATCTGTCATCACTTGTGCTGTGGCACCTCCTAGCCGCTGGCAAAAGCGGGCAAAGTCGTCCAGATAGGCCTTGTACAGGGTGTTCCGCATGATCTCAATGTTCATCTCGTCCAGGTCCTCAGAGGTGAGGGACTCGGCAAAGTACGGAGCCAAGGGAGTGTCCACGAGAACCAGGCGATGCAGCTCCTTCATGTTTGACGCCACAGCCAGTGTGGCTATGCTGTCAAACATGCCTAGTGGGTGGCACTTGTCCAGAAGCTCCTGCAACGCCGCCAACAAGACGAGACTTTCAGGTCCAGTTCCTACATTAGAACAGTCTTGCAGATAGTGCAACTGCCTTACCTGTACGTCTCGTTCATGGAGGGTGCCTGTCACAATGAGCACCACGTTGTCTATCATGTGCCCATATGTGCAGTAGTCCAGAAACGTTGCCAGAGGCTCGGACGCCTGCAGGTTGTTAAGAGCTTTGTCATGCAACGCCATCTTGTCCTAGACAGCGAGGTGCACTACAACTGTGAACAGCAATGCAGTACAGAAACTGCTCCTGGGTGGGTCGTGTGCACCCAAGCATGCAGCTCATTTAGGCAGGTTCTTTTAAAACTCTGCGCACTGTGTACCAGGTTGGACTCACATTTGTCCGCAAGTAGTTCCAGTCATCCACTAGCTTCTCAGTGCACTTGTCAACGATGGTGGTTGTGTGCAGAGGGGAGGGCTCGTTCACCAGGTAGGGCCCATAATCAGTCGCTTGCTGCAGCAGGTGGTACAGCATATTGCATATCAAAAGCAGCGCAAATGACCAGCATGGCCACATCCTAGTTTATCAATTGCACGGCAAAACGCTGATCAACAGCAGCAGCAAAGCAGCAAGCAGTTCCACCAGGGTCACCAGGGTCACCAAGCACACAATTGCACTGTGCCCTTGCCTCACCAAGTTGAGTTTGATGTCATCAAGGCTCTCACACTGGCAAAGGTTGTTGTAATCCGGTACTGTAAGCAGCCCACTCTTGTAGCCCCGCACAATGGCCTCTGCAAAATCGCCACCGAGTGAGAAACAACCAGCATGCCATACCACCAGTCATGCCCTCGCTGATTACTCACCCAAGTAACCGTCCTTCACGTTGAACCACGAGGACTCGAAGCCGTACATCTCGAAAAGCTGCTTGGCCCAACGTCAGCGAGACACAGCAAGTTATTGTTCCATACAAACTGGGTTAGTGCGCCTTCTCAGGAGCCCTCCTGGGCAAGGGTATTCCGAGATGTGCTCCAGAACCCCGGAAAGCAACAGGCAACGAGCAACGGCGTGCAGATCAGGGCACTGCAGTGCCTTTGTGGCTGTAACAACCTGCGAATATACACGACCCACACGAAAGTTAGCCTTGTGTCCTTGCCTTGGTCCCTCTTTTGCCTTGGTCCTTTTGAAACAACGGGGGCGACGGATACCAGGGGGTTAATTAATTGTTGTTTATTTTAGGGTTTCTTAAAACCCTTGTTTAGTTCCATTCCGAATGGCAATTTAATATGTAATTGTTTGGAATTTCCAGCCACAATCGATGCCCACTAAACTGACTGCAACAGTCTACCGTTATGTGCCCAGGGCTGACTCCTCGCGTCGATGACTGGGCGTATAGTTATGTGGCCGCCTTGTAAAATTTGTAGTGCTCAAGTGAGGGTTGACAAAATAAATTCCCCGATGTGAAGCACGTGCACGCATCACGGCATTCCAAGGTTTGATACTTTCTTTCTTCCTAAGGCCACTGGCTCACACCAGGGCACCACAACCAGCCAGAAAGGCTGGTAAATGACTAGATTGCATCAAGCTGGGGGCGTTCTTCAGAGTTCACGTAGCTTGCAACCGTAGTTAGTTAGTTATTTACATGCATTCCAGCAAAATAGCCAGATTAGCAGTCAGTCTTGCACATGCGGCGCCACGCAGCTCTTTCCTGGCACTGTTTGAACCATCTATTGATCCCACGCGACTTGAGGGACCCTACTCCAGCAGGACCTGCAACCGTAGTAAGCTGGGCCAAATGCTGAAAAGCTGTAGCTGCATTGGAAATATGTACACAGAGCTTCATTACAAAGTTCCGCAAACTTTGTAATCCCATCTACACAATCCATACTGGTGCTGGCGTGTCTATGCTCGTCGCCCAGTGCAATAGCATGCACGCGCACTGACAGCATTGGAAATATTGGCACCAGCAGTCCCAGACAACAGGCTTGCATAAATTTTGCAAATACATTACGCAGGGCTGGCATGTTGGATATAAGGTACGCCAGTAAACAGTGAAGTGAGTACCACTGCCTCTGTTCAGAAATACCAAAAGTCATTGTGCAGCCAATACCTTGCAACCCGCGGCGCAACCACTGCCATGCTATGTGCCTGCGGCAATGAAATAACAACACTGCCATCCTTTGTGCAACAATCGCTGCACATCCATGCTGTCCAGCGCGTTTTGCATGGAACGCGCGGCACCAGCTGACTCCCTACCCCCTGCCCCTGCTGCTGCCCTTCTCTCCTCCATCCTACACATACTCTATTGGTCCGTTCAGGCTGCCAGATGCAAATTGCCTCACAATGGGCTCATCAGTGGTGTCAAACTCCTGCGCGCTGCCTTCCCACACCACCCGCCCCTCGTGCAAGAAGATGATGCGGTCCACCGAGCGGCGGATGGTAGAGTGCTGGTGTGTGACGACCACGTATGTGGTGATGGCGCCCGTGTCAATCTCCCCACCGCTGCCGGCATCAGGTTCATGCAGCGACCGGATGAGGTCCTCCACCACAGTGGAGGCAACCGGGTCCAGGCCAGCAGTGGGCTCGTCGTACAGGATGAGCTGCAAGCGGCGCAAGGGGAGTGGGACAAAGGGGTGCGCACATGGCGGCAACTGTGCGCCCGAATGTGCCACCATATAGCAGCCACATGCTGATGTCCCAGCACTGGCTGCATCAGGGCATTGAGCTGCACGCCTTCATCACAAAGCGCAGCCCCAGCAGAGCAAATCATGCCATGGCCACCGCACAAAAGCCGCCTGCGCATGACAGATCCCTCACCTGTTCAACCTCTTGCGAGTCATCAGGTATGATCGCCCTGGCCAGCGCCACGCGTTTCTTCATGCCGCCCGACAGCTCAGCAGGGTACAGCGACTCTACGCCAGACAGTCCCACCTTTGCAAGGCTGGAGGCCACAAGATCCTGTGCACAGAAGCAGATGCTGGCGTGAGGTGGTGAATGACTGAATGTCCCTCGTCATTTGGATCTTGAATTGTAAAGCAAAATCACATAAGAACGGAAGCGCCGCTGAAGGATGAGGGTGCCACAGCACAGGCCTATGCTACGCAGGGGGCAGCAGGCACAACACGCATGGCGATGAACCCGGACAAGAATCTGGCATTTGCAGCTACAAAAAGATATAGCCATGCACACGGCTCCCACGGCTCCATGGCAGTGTGCCCACTCACCTCTACGTGCTCGTCCTCCATGTCAGTGTGCTCGTACAGCAGGAAGCCCACGTTCTGCCCCACCGTCAGGGAGTCAAACAATGCCCCGCTCTGGAACACCAGGCCCACCTTGAGCGTGTTGGAGGTGTCGTCATCTGACAGCAGGCCGCGGCGAGGGGAGCCCTTGATCACCACCTCGCCCTGCAGGGCCACGCGGGGGGTGGGGATGGGGGGCACAGGATGGAGTTCGCTAGCATGTTGTGCAGCATGTCAGGCTATCCACCATGCGAGGCTGGTGTGAGGAACCCCTTGGGGGTAACAACGTGCTCCCTGCCAAGCCCATCATGCACCACCTGCATCCCCGTTTCCCGTGCCCTGTTCCCACATACCATGCAGGCTGCAAACCAAGTATGCTGCAACGTCAGGCAGCTCTCATAAACCCCCCACCCCACCCACTTCTGGATGGACACCCTTAACCATAATCTCCCAAGGCCCTATCCCCACAGGCCTGAAAGGCTGATCTGCGAACGGTGGTGACCCACCCCTATTGGATGGTAGAATCCAAAATCCCTTACCCCTATTGGATGGAGACTCTGGCGTCCTCACCCCACCCCACCCCCCCTTTCCCTCCCCACCTACACAGGTTTGGCCAACCTGAGCACTGTTGTGAGCCAACTGAAGACCACAGTATGAAAGGCCAAAAAACCTGTGCCCATCATCCACCACCTGCATCCAACTTGTGTATTTGACCATGCCCTAGCAGCATCCCCACGGCCCCGCACCTTGTCGGGTGCCAGCAGGCCAGCCATCAGGCGCAGGGTGGTGGACTTGCCCGTGCCAGAGCTGCCTATGATGCCCACTGCCTCCCCCCGATGGATCTTGAGGCTTGCCCCCCGCAGTATTGCCTTGGAGCCAAACGACTTGTACACGTCCCGCAGCTCCACCAGCACCTCACCCTCTCGCCGCGAGGAGGGAGGGGGGGCGCCATTGCCACCGGGTGAGGGTGGAGGGCTGGGCGCGGGCTGCTGTTGCTCAGCAACTGCAGGAGTCTGCAATGACACTGGGTGCTGAGCATGACAGCATGTGCCATGGCTTGCGCAAAGATATTCACAAGTTTTGTGTGCAAGTCCACGACTAACGCCATACTGATGCATTTCGATAAGTGCACTTGGGTTGCCCCAACATTTACAACGAGACTGCAGGCCCAACCCAGCAGGTCTGATTCACTTTCTTCAACCCTCCATATATTGCGTGCATGCAGTGCAAGTTTGTAGACCCCCTTGCCTATACTATCACCTGCTTGGGTATGCCTGCATTCAGGCTCACGTCCACTGTTCTGGGCCTCGCTAGCTGCCAGGTGTTTGTTTTCCTCCTGCCGCTCGTCTGTGGCCAAGGGCGTCCTGTGTGTTGCCCGGCCAACCCTTTGTGCCCAAAAAACTGCTGTACGCTGTTAGAACAAGTACAGGGCTGCGTTCCTCGAGCAAAATAAGTATTCTTCATTGTGTGTACAAAAACTCTGCAACGTTGAAGTTTGGGGCTTCAGCAGTGGGTTGGCATGAGGCCAGACGGCACTGATGAACGCTGGGCGCTGGGACAAACGAGAGGCGTATTGCCGGTGAGACTCTGAAAGCACAAGTGTGTACCCAAAGTGCAAACTCAGGACACAGTGACCATGGGTTTCCCAGCTGAAGCACCTCCACTTAGGTGTGGAGCACTCGCCTAACAGAGCTGACTCGCTCAGTGCACAGCTACCTACACAGTGGGTTTTGATGAGCCTCAGCTTGGCTCTTCCCAACTACCGCTAGTAGTGGTGTGCAGAGAAGTTCCTGTGTGATACCTTCTGGGCTCAGTGGAATAGGGGAAGGAAGGGAATTTAAATAACACTTCCCCCACGCTGCAACATCGTCCTCAGCTGCCAGCTGTGCAATCCTTGGCCAGAGGGAGGGACCAAACCGTCAGTCATCCCAACACAACTGTTTGCACATAAACTCAGATACCAACCACACTTGCAACAGTTAACCAGTTGGGTGGTGGGTAATCTCCACTCTTTTGTGATCTTGCGTTCCTTTCCACTCCACGACAGTTGGCTGTGCGCTGGTGCCCCCAGCCTCCTCAGCAGCAACCGTGGCCCCCACCAGCCGACTTTGATCTGTGAGTGGGATACCGGCAAACTGCCATTGTCGCGAACGCGTCGGCGTTTGAGCCACCGTTGCACAATAGGAGACCTTCAAACGTTCAACTGAGTTCCTAGACACCTGCAAGAACCCGATCATCCAAGAATCCAGAGGTATGTAGCAAGATCACGGCCAGTGGGTGCATGCCGTGGGCCCAGCTGTTGTGACAGCATGTGCATTGCAGCGTTGCAGCTTCCACCCAGTTCTACAACTGTGAAAACGTGGCGGCTGATTGCAGCAGCTGGGTTCTGCACTCTCGACCTGATCTCGCAACGGTTAGTGTTGGGACCCTCACACATGCACGAGTTTGGTGGGCACGTTCAGCGGCAGAAGTACCACAAAGGGTTACTAGCTGGTGTTTCTTTTTCTGAATGTTCACGGTTGATCTCGTCGTCGTCATCTGGGTGCCTTCATTAACGGTGCTGCATGCCTTAACGCGGTTTGCTGTGACGCGGTTTGCTGTGCATGGAACTCGCGTGAGCACAGCAAAACGTGTTGCTCCTTGCAATACCCAAAGCGCGCATTGTCCTGTTCTCAGTCGTCCTTGGGTTATGCGTTGTCTTTACCGAAACGTGTCGTTACTGGGGAAACACGCTTCGACCGCGTTTGCCTCACACATGGGTACAGCTGGCAGGTGACCAGTGCGACCCAGTACACCAGTATACTGCGGGTTGTAAGAACGGCCTTGCGAGCGTCCTGTTGCCGACACCCTGTTTCCAACGGGGTTTTATTTCTTCTGGATATGTCGTCATGATCTGACATGTTGATGGTATCCTGCAGGCCAGGGTGTGGCAGCAGCCAGCATGGGGCCGCCCAGAGCACTGGTGAGTAATGTGTTGCCTGAACACGTGCGCAGGGTCTCCAACGCTGCCACCCTGTTTCTGTGTTAGCTGCTGATGGGCACCGCGAGCTGAGAGTAAACGAGCAGCTGGTTTCTGGTTTCGAACTTGCATACCCAACACACTGACACATGCCCTTTCTGTTCAGGCTCTGGTGCTTCTGTGCACCTTCGTCCTTGCCACGTCAGCCCGCGCCACCACCTCCAACATCAAGCCCAAGCCCGTCAAGCCTCAGGCCAGCATCAAGCCCAAGCCCAGCGGCCTGCCTGAGGCCAATGGCAAGTACAACGCGCGCCTGTTTGCCTCCATCCTTGCTGCCTACAAGGAGTCTGCAGCCAAGAACAGCTCCAGGACCAGCACAGCCCGCAGCGAGAAGGATACTGTGTACAACCCCAGGCCTGTCAAGGGCTTTGTGGTAAGTGCGAAACCCTTTTGAAGATGGGCAAGAGCCACCTGTGAAGCACCTGTGCTGGGGTTTGTCACTGTGCTGCATGCCACGCCTCTATCCTTCACTTGCTGACCACCCCCCTTGCGACTGCAGACACGGTCTGGCAACAAGCTGACCCTGTACGGCAAGACCTTCTACTTTGGCGGCACCAACGCCTTCTTTGCAGCGTCCGACAGCTTGGTGCAAAGCGAGAGCGAGGTGCGCAAGCTGTTCCGCACCCATGCGCAGAACGGCGCCACCGTCATGCGTGTGTTTGCTTTCTCCAACGGCTACGGGGACAACGTGGTGCCCACCAAGCGCCCCATCCAGCCCAAGCTGGGGAGGTACAGCGAGACTGCGCTGCGCCGCCTGGACCTGGTGCTTGCTGAGGCAGGCAAGAACGGCATCCGCCTGGTCCTGCCGCTGTCCAACTGGGAGGACTTCATGGGGGGCGTGCGCTGGTACGTGGACCAGTCCAAAGGCACGTGGGCGGAGAAGGAGGCGTTCTACTACGACAACAAGGTGGTGAACGCCTACAAGACCTACATCCGCGTCATCCTCAACCGCCGCAACACCATCACGGGCCGCATCTACAAGCAGGACCCCACCGTGCTGAGCTGGCAGGTGATGAACGAGCCCAAGACCACAAACAACTACGAGATTAAGAAGGGGGAGTACCCAGGCACCCTGATCAACAACTGGATGAAGGACATCGCGGGCTACATCAAGCGCCAGGGGGCAAAGCAGCTGGTCTCCAATGGAGAGGAGGGCTACAGGTGCGCGTACCCAATATAGCACAGGCTACCCTATCATATGGCTGCATTTGTTATGAATTTCATATCTGGCTGCCAAGCATTCTTGTGATGCTGCATCCCATGCTCTGTACATCACCCCCTGCTTGCAATGCACACACCGCCTGTGACCCACTGTAAGCTGGATGCTGACCGCTGCCCTGCACCATCTCTAGGGTTGACGGCCAGAAGTATGACAACTGGAGCAACCAGATTGGCCAGTCCACCTACTACAACTCCTGGCTGAACACCGGTGTGAAGGGCACAGACTGGCCGCGTAACTGCCGCCTGGCCCAGATCGACCTGTGCACCCTGCACCACTTCCCAGCCAACTGGGGCATGCGCGGCAAGGCCTGGGACTGGGCCCTGACCAACTGGCTGCCTGACCGCATGAAGATTGGCACCCAGGACATTGGCAAGCCAGTCGCCCTGGAGGAGTATGGCGCCAGCAACGACCTCGTCATCGGCGATGGTTCCTGGACCTGCCGCGACAAGTTCCTGCGCACCTTTGCCAAGGCAGCCTTTGAGCAGGGCGCGTCCGGCGTCATGACCTGGTCCGCCCACCACCACGACCTGTACAACCTGGGCAAGGACTCTGTGGACTACGGCTACGGACAGGATGGAGGCTGCTCCACCAAGGCCCTGTACACATACGCCATCAGAAAGGTGGGTGGGGCAGGGACGGGAGCTTTGTGCTGTCATGCAACCGATGGGGTTGAGCAGGGCAGGGGATTGTGATCTGTGCGCTGGCTAATGCATGCCTTTTGGTTGCTGCACTGTACTTGTTGTGGTGCTTGGCTAATTGTGCGCATGTGCCTGCTGCAGACCATCAAGGCCATCTATGGCGGGGACAGTGCGGCCAAGAGCTTCCCGTACCCACGCGGCTGCGGGTGTGACTCAGGAAGCTGAGCTGCATCTAGGAGCTGGAGCGCAATTCAGCAATGGTAAATCACTTTACATCAATTGGCCAGATTGATTTTGGAATTTGCGTGACATGCTAGTGAGTGCACCACGCTTTTTGGGGCTGTAACGCCCAGGATCTTCCATGAGGTGCAGGCTCCTTGTGAGCAAATTACCGCTGAACATTCGGATACTTATATAGCCGCTGAGCAAGCGTGCGTTTCACCAACTTGATCAATCAAATACTGCCGTATGGGTAATGTCGTTGTTCACCGCTTGGGTGCCCAGTATCGAATGCAGCGTGGCAGGGTTGCAGGACATTTGAACTCGTTAGTAATGGCTTTGTTTGCTTTACGGTGACCATAGGCAGGATAGGTTTGTGCAAGAACAATATATTTGACGATAGCGCATAGGGGGGGCAGGGAAATTTTCCATTTCACCACACATGACAGCACTCGGCGAGTGTATTGGTTTAAAACAATAAAATTTATCCGTTCAGATTCACCAAGAGCTTCAGTACTAGTACACAATTATTATCATGCTGATCAAAATGAACTCCGTGCCGATTGTTAATGGTCCATAATAGTGTGCTTGATGATTTTTATCTCAGTTTCAAGCTAGAGTCCAAGCACTTTTCACTTAATGTCACGGTGTGCTTGACGTGGCATGCTTTACTTTCGAAGTATCAGTGCTGTTTTGTGCAAACTGCGCAGGTTTGTGATATCATATTATCAACATCAAGTAGACACTGCCACAGTGCCCTTAGTCGCAATTTGAATTTGAAATGGAAGTTAGTTTTTGTACCGTACGGTTGACGTCACGTTTGAAGTGATCAATAGATTAGCGAGAGATTATAATATCTGGAATGCACTCAATGACCTCAGGAATAATTCCAGAGTAATGATTTAGTAACTTGAAAGCCAGTGCACCCAGCCCAGGGCCTGCATCAGTGGCGCAGTATTGTAAATACAGTATACTAAAAATACACTGTCATGTCCTATCCGAATGGCTGCCATGCATGCAAAATCTTTACCAGTCGCCGGATAGTAAAGAATAGACCCGCCTCTGATTCAGAAGCCCTCGGGACCTGTGAAACTAGAAATGTTTTCGACTTTTGCCATCTTGCCCGTATTGCCAAGGCTCGCAGAGGCCCCTAACGCTGAGTCTCATAGCACCAACTTCAAATTGGCAGCTCCCCATATATAGGGACCCTTGACACACTGAGTATCAGTTGGCCTGTTGCCAAGCACGACTCAAAAGCCTACCACGCGCTTGCCAGGAACAGGCAGGTGAGGAGAGGGTGAAGAGATAACTGCCCAAGCTGGTCAATTTGCAAAGCACTGGATGCATGCCCCAATGCACGTATCAAGCCCCGACGTCATGCCGCCATGTCAGCCCGCCATAATATCCATATCAGGTGCATGGGGCGGTAGACAGCTGTGCCGACCAGGAAGGGGTACACTGGGGCACATCATTGGCCACACATTTGGCACATGGACAGGCACATGCAACCCCTGCTTGGCTGCCACATCCCTACTGCCGCAAGCTGGCGGAAGTAGCAGCCTATTGCTGCTGCTCCCCACTCCCCTGCATACCAGCGCCCCCTTGCGCCACCTCCACCGCCACCCCCGACCCCAGCAGTGCCGTCCCCGTGAACCCCCGCTCAACCTCCCTCCCCTTGCGCCCACCACCGCTCATGGAGCAACCCGCAACTGCAAGGACGGCCTCCATGTCGTTGGGGTCATAGGTGCCGCTGTCCACCACCTTAATCTCATCGTCTGGGAACACCTCGCACTGCGCCATGGTGAGGTCGTCGGGCCCAGGCAGCAGCCGGCCACGCACGTACAGCTGCATGGGGTGGGAGCAGGGGGTAGGCTGCGCGGAGCCAGGGAGGGTGCGGGCCGCTTGGCATGCAGGTGTGTGTGTGTGTAGGGGGGGGGTGGCAGGGGGAGGAGACAGCATGCAGACCAACTCCTGGCGCCATGCACCAGCGCACATATTGAGGCACCCTGCTGCAATGAACCTGCTTTGCTCCCTCAGTGCAACCAGCAGATGCCTCGATGTACCCTGAGCACCACGCATCCTGCCCGTCCTAGGTGGCAGCCTGGCACTAAGCAGCGCGCTGGGACACATCAACACATGTACACACTCACCTACAGGTACCCATCCACCTGTTCGTTCCTTAGGTGCACCCCTGTGCCCCTCCATTCCTTTGGCCCCGCACACACCACTCACCTGTGCATTCCCTGGGTGCACCCCCAGCGTCTCATACACCTTGAGCTTGAGCTCCCGCAGTGTGGTGGTGCAGTCAAGGGACAGCGCTTGGCGACCACGGCGCGCGCGGCGGGACCGGCGCTCACCTGCGGACAGGGACATGGGGGGGTCAAATAAGGCAGTATTGTGGTCCTGGCGCATGCATAGTCGCCGCCAGCCAGGCAAGCTCACATCCGCGCATGCGCGATGTGGTGTGCGGATATGGTCTGGTGGTGGTGCACATGCCCAGCACAGCTTGCACCAGTCTCAAGGTCTCCCCCACCCCTCTCTCCTAAGCGATTGTTCACCTGCAGTGGATGCGTCTGGTGGCACCAGGTCCCCTTCCCCCCCCGCCACCTCCACCATCACCTCCACGCCCTGGTAGCACAGCTGGGCGGCGCGCGCGGATGCTGCCTGCTGGTCGCGCGCCAGTGGGCACACCGGAGGAAGAGGGGACAGGTGACCGACCTGGGCGAGAGGGAGGGGGCACGGGGTCAGAGGGGTGGGGTTTGGGGTGCCTTGGCATATGGTGGTGAGGGGCAGGCGGAGCGGGTGGGTGCATTTAGTTGAGGCCGCGGATGGATATGCAGAGCAGCACCTGGCCTGAATGAGCCATGCCATGCCACCCCATGGGTAAGTGCGGATGGTGGTCACCCACACCACAGGGTTCCCACCTGCTCCATGGCAGCGCGCCCATTCCCCCCCTTGGGCCGCCGCACATCCAGGCCACTTAGTGTGATGGCCTCGTCCGGCAGCTGGCCTGGCAGTGGGGGTGTGGCGGCTGCAGGAGGGGGCCCGGACACCTCCAGCGTGGCTTGGATGCCTGCACCATGAGGGGGGGGAGTGGGAAGGGGGGCACAAGGGCAATCGAAAGCTTTCATACTAACAACTGCATACACAAATATAAGAATGGATTACAATAATCCATAAGAACTATAATTCATAAGAATAATCCGAACAATCTATTTTATACGTGATTAAATTATCTTGTTACCTATACCATTCCCCATTTACCCACTCGAAGAGTTTTCCTTGTTACCCATTTACCAACATAAAGAATTTCATATCTGATTAATTACATTGATTCACAAGGAATTAGGAGTTAGGTGGCATGGCTGGCGGGGCATGGCATGGCATGGCATGGCGGCCCGATGTGGCCTGTCATGCGCACCAGTGTCACAACAGCTGGCACACACACTGGTGGGATGGGGGGGGGAGGGGTTACACAAACGGGGTGGCACGTACCTGGGAGTTCACCCTGTCCCGCCCCATACAGCTGACTCAGCGCCTCCCACTCTGCCTGCTGCACCACCTCCAGTGCCTGCTGCTCGGCGTCCACCACCACCCACCGCCCGCGCTTGTTGACCACCACTGGGGGGGGCACCACCAGCCCCCTGTCTGACCCTTGGTGGCAGTTGCATAGCAGGGGAGAGAGGACGGTGGGCAGGAGGGGAGGGCGGGCGGGGGCAGCGCTGCCCCTGCAACAAGGGGCGTGGGGGGTGGTGAGGTGTGCGTGTAGGTGGGGGGGGGCTCAAGTTGATGTGCTCCCAAGGGGTTGCGGTGCATGCGACTGGCAGTGTGCGAATGTGCAGTCAAGCCACATTGGTGTGGTGCCGATGGGGCGCTGCCGGCGGGCCAGGCAGCGTGGAGCCACTGGGGACACAGCGGCGGGGCGCCC
Source organism: Heterotrichella gracilis (assembly GCA_032358255.1). Lineage (NCBI taxonomy): Eukaryota > Xanthophyceae > Tribonematales > Xanthonemataceae > Heterotrichella > Heterotrichella gracilis. The sequence goes on from JAULBX010002778.1 coordinate 21,975, forward strand.
ACTATACCTACCAGCAGGCCTGCAGTGGCGTGTGGTGCAAGGGCGCAGGGTGCAAGCATGGCTGCATGTGAGAGTGCATGCGTGTGTGTGCTTGTGGTAGGGTGCTGCTCCACCCACCCTGGGCGCTTGGGTGGCGCTGTAGCCCAGCTGCGCCACGCCTCCATCCACTGCCTAGGCACCAGGTAGTAGGGGGTGCCTGGGGTGAGCGCGGCACCCAGTACCCCTGCCGCCGCCTGTGGTGCCGCTGACCGCTCCATGCCGCGATGCTCCTTGACCTCCTGGGAAAGGGGGCACTGGGGGGCTGAAGCGCATGTGCATGGTCATGGGCTGGGTTTAGGGTTTGCAGTCTAACATGTTCAAGCTACGTTCTCATTCTCAATGCCCTTCTACGATTTACTCGTCCTAACTGGGAACGGTTAGTTGGTATTTTAATGTTGCTTGTTGTTATGAATTCGCAGATGACGTATTGGCTGGTGCGGGCAGAGCGCCATGCAGGGCAACGCGACGCCCACTGCCACATGGCGCACTCAACCCCAGGCTAGGCTGTGATAGGTTGTTCCACCCACCATGTCTCCCTCCTGTGCCGCCTCCAGCTGTGCCAGGCAGGTGGCACACTCAGGGGTGCCCACGGAGAAGTCACGCAGGGGCGGGGGGGTGGCGGGGGGTGGGGCAGCGGCGGCGGGACCCCGCGGGCTGGCGGTAAGGTCAATGGCGCGAGCGGTGGGGGTGCCTGCCTTGCTGGTTGTGGCCGCCTCGCTAAGGTTAAGACCGCTGTCATCCACCTGTGGGGCATTAAGGTATGCGGTGGTCATGGGTGTGGGATAGACCAAGGAACACCATGAATTGAATCAACCCCACTGCATCGTTCTGTATGATTCCTAACCGAAGCATCAACAGGTTGTGAATAGCGATGTCACAATGCCTGGGGCGGCTCACACGAAATGGCATGGCTGCATCTTAGCCACCTGGCTGATTCGGCTGCGTGTGTCTCCCCATCCCCCACCCAGCTCACCTTTGCATCCGCTACCGACATTGCCAGTGCTAGCTGCAGCTGCTCTTCGTCACTCAACCCATTCACAGCACCGCCAGGCCCACCACCTCCCGCCTGCGTCTCGCCGCCCTCCTCCCCACCAGGTGGTCCAGCGGCATCCTCCTGAGGCACCCGTGAGGGAAGGCAGGGGGGGTAAGGGGCACACATGAGGGTGGGGAGGCACCCTGCCCACACCTATCTGCAAGTGGGCTGGGTGTGTGCTGGCAGTGCGTGCCTGCCGCTGTGTGTGGGTGCATACCTACCTACCATGTGGCAGCTGATGATGTGCAGATTTCAAACTAGGCAGGGAGAAGCTGTGAGCACAGCGGGGCGGTACCCATAATGCCAATGTCAACACCGCTTCTCTTTGGTTGTTCGATACAAATATTCATGCAAATTTCCTAATGCATTCATGTATTTTTGTTTACATTTATACACAGAAATCCTTCACTGACAACAGCCCAACTCTCAAGAGGCACAGCACAGCATCACCAGCCCCCACTTCCTTGCTACCCACCGCTGCGCCATGACTGCCCCTCCCCGCTGTCGCCGCCTGCCACGCGTTGCGCAGGTAGCGCCACACATCACCCGGCACCACCGCCCGCCGCGCCTTGGGCCCCGACCCCTGTGGCGCCAGTGCGCCGTGGGGGCAGCTGATGCCCTCGCTGGGCGGTTGGAAGGGCATGCTGCCCTGGCGCCGCTTCCAACCCCTGCGGTGGAGTGATGGGTGTTACGGGCCTCAGCCACACAGCCCCAAGTGTCCGCATGCGGTGCACGAAGGGGGCCCTTGCCCAGCATGGAAGTGCGCCAGCCACGCATTGCACCCGTCTCGAGCACAGTGCAATGCCCAGGCCCCACTGAGTGCCAGGGCTATTGTTGTGCTTGCGCCCTAGATACGCTCATTGAGGCGCTGCATGTTCAAATGCACGAGAGAGTGACAAGCAGTGCGGTTTCAATGACATGCCGCACGTGAGCCATGTCTTGGACACGTAGAAGTCGCCGGGCATTGGGGGCGCCTCATCCTTCTCCCGCTCATCCAGCAGTGCAATAACATTTTGGCGCATCTGGAGGAACGGGAGGGGCACCAGGGAGTGCGTATTGCCATCAAGGCAGCACACCAGGGACCAAACGGTTAACGTGCCTTGCATGCCCTGCTGAAGCCTGTATCTGTGCAGTGCACCTAATGGCACGCTCAGCAATCCATACTCATGCCAAGTGTCAGCCAGCCAGTCTCAGTGACCCGATCACTAGCTTGGCCCGCTGCACATGCATCATGCCAGACAACAACTACAATAGTGCTGGGCGGTACCTGCCTGCCCCCCCCACCCACCCCACTGTAGCCCACCTGTCCCTGCTCGTCTGCCGCCAGGCCCCCAGCCAGCGTCCCCACCACACACGTGGCGCACATGTCCTCCAGGCGCACCATGGGCCCCCCTCCGTGTGCCTCTACCAGCGCCTCCCACGCCTGGCAGCTGAGGCGCTTCATGGCTGGTGCAAGGGGGGAAAGGGTGGGTGGTGGGCAGCAGGGGGGGTGCCAGGTGGGCCACTACCATCACTTTGGTCTTAGGAGAAATGGGTTAAACGCAATTTATTTCAGGGGGTCCTTGAATATTTCCGAGCCTAAAGCCTAGCCAAGGTTCTTTCATAGCCAAAAGTGGTCAACAGTGATGCCAAACTCGAGAGAAGGGACTTAACACATGGGATATTACTCGAATTATCAAATTATTGATTTAAGTTCGGTGGAAGCAGGGCTTCCATGGCAACTTGGCATGCATGAAACATAGATAACCAGATATACAGACAAGATATACCAACATGGGGAACATGTTGCAAACTGGCCACCAGCCCTGCGGCCCCTACCTGCGCCCTTGGTGGGGTCAAGCTTGCCATGGGCGCACAGCAAGGGGGAGTTGTCAATGGCGGGGGGAGGGGAGGGGGAGTTCGCCCAGCCCTGCAGCCACTCGCTGGCCACCATGCAGCAGGGGTCCTCGGGCTCTGGCGCCACCGCCAGCGCCATGACGCCGCGCACCGCCTCCCGTCTTGCCTCTATGCGCCCCGTCATGTCGCGCCGCGCCGCACCGTACTCCTCCTCGGCCGCTGCCTGCTGCTTGTGCAGGGCGGAGATGTGCTCCGACAGGCTGCAGGGGGGGGGCGACACACATGGCATCAGTCCAAGGGAGGAAGAATACAAACATGGCATGTGTGCAAACTGGGGGGGATTAGAGAAGGTGCAACAAATGCAGATGTGTGCATGCTGCGTGGCATGCGCTACCTTGCGCTGCACACAGCACGCCAAGGGCAGTGTGCGGCTACCAGTCCCCTCCCCACACTTGACCCCATGCCCCCACATGGCGCTCACCTTGGGTCCACATCAGGGTGCGCCTCCTGCGCCCAGTGCGGCGGCTGCCACCCCTTGCGCCGGTACATGAGCATGTAGGCATTGGCGGAGGTGAGGCTGTCAGGGGGCCCAGCGGGGGGGGCAGGGGAGGAGGTGGAGGGGGGCTCATCAGGCTCGTCTGCATCCAGCATGATGACATCGCCGTCGGAGGTCCCAGGTTCGGGATCGGGCAAGGAATCGTCCCCTTTAGTTTTCTTCCGTTTGTTTCCCTTGCCACCTGCTCTGGATGCAGCGCCCTGCGCATGCGGGGTGGGGGTGGGGAGTGTCAGCCACCAGGTACAACATGCATGCAGTGGGACCTGAACGCACCCCACAGACCCATAGCAGCCAGGGCCACTGCCTGCAGGGAGCGGTTTTCAACCCAGGGTCATGTTATCACGCGATTCAGCTCGTCCCTGTTGCCCCTCCCTCTGTGCTCCTTACCTTCTTCTCCCCTGGCTGTGCGCCGTGGTCCGCGGTGCCCGCCTGCGGACCCCCCACCAGCTGCGACACCTCGCCATCGTCCATGCGCCACCACGTACCACCGCCGCCCTCCTCACGCAGGTGGGCAACTGCAGCAGGGGAAAAAGGGGGAGCTCAGACCCTGCGCCAGAGCATGCCAACGCGCACGCACACATGCACAGGTCCACATGCAGGCACCAGTGCACGCCACTGCTGCAGCACTCTTTAGACCAGCCGGGAACGAGTCTCAGTGAACCCTCAACCCTAAACCCTAAACACAAAGGCCCGGGCCACAAAGTCCCGGATCTACCCTTCCCTCCCGGCTCACCATAATGTCCCTGGCTTGCAGATGTCCCCTTGTGGATGACCATGGCCACTAGCTCATACTCGTGATCCCCCCCGCTATCACCGCTGCCACGCCCCCCTTGCCCCGCCAGTGGGTTCACAAAGGCCCCCAGGTTGAGTGTCAAGGGGAAGCGCACCTTGTCGGACGCCTTCACCTTGTTGCCAGTCTGCAGCGCACAGCAGGGTTTGGACGAGAACATGAACGGTACTGCGACATTGCTGGAGATTGCTCGGCTGCTCAATACGCTCACACTCCACTGCGTGCATGTATGATACAGCAAGCAGCTGCATGCCCTGCTCCCCACATGGCCACACACGCAACACACCCAATGAAGCCAGGCATCCAATGTGCATTGCCAGCACCCCACACTGCTTTATCGACACCCCATTTTCCCCGAGGTTCACCTTTAGATCAAACACAAAGCGCTGCAGCGAGAGCGTGAGGTAGGGCGGCAGGGCGCGCAGGCGCAGCTGGCGAGTGGCGTCAACCTGAGGGGGGGGAGCGCAGGGGGGAGCATGGTGGGATGGTGGATGGTGGTGGCAAATGTGCACCTGCATGGGCTGTGGAAGATGAGACAAGTGCAGAGAAGACAATGTGTACCCACATCACATCCTACCCACAGGCATGGCACCATGCTATACCCAGCAGGTACCGCAATCTTGCACGGCAACTATTGGCCATGCACCGCCACCATCTTAGCAGCAGCAAGGTGCGGTGCAGCAAGGTGAGGAGCCTATGTAGTTCACACCATTGCATGCCCTCCCCCACCTTTGCACAGCAGTGTTCGCACAGGTACTGGTTATCCCCTTCAAGCACCTCGGCAGACAGGAGCTGGGACTGCAAGGGGGGGAAGGAGTCAGGGGTTACGCGGAAGGAATACGGACGGATGTGGCAGTCAATGGCACTGATGAGGCCATGCCAATCCTCCCCCCATTGGCCATGCACCCCCCTCCCCTCCCCGCCCCTTACCAGGCTCTCCTCCAGCTGAGTCTTCCCCTTGACCTGCAGGTCGAGCTCGTAGAAGTGGGTACTGCGCTGGCTGCTGGCGGAGGCGTTGAAGCATACCTGGGGGGGGGGCATGGGGGGAATCTTGGGTTTGCCTGACCGTTCAAATTTGCAAGCACGACAATGTGGGGTGGCAATTGGCCATGGAGGATGTGGTGCATGGCAGGGGATACAGGCGGAGTCATGCAGCGTGTGTGTGGCATTTGGGCGCGTACCCCCCACAATGTTCCTTACCTGGCAAATTGTTTCATAGGCATACTCCCCCCTGAACAGCATGGGTATGAGCCCCTTCAGCTCCTGCACACCACCACACCGCACACGCATCAGACACAGACTCCCAAACTCATCCCACCCATGTGGGTAGCCCAGCCCTTGCCGGGCGGCTGGCTCACGTGCATGGGCATGGGCCTTTGCGTGCGTGTGTGTGTGCGCGCAGCAGCTGTGGGACATGCATGCCGCCACTGCCAGGGTGGGATATGCACGCCAGCGCTAGGTGGGGATGGCCAGGACAGTCATGCACATGACCTCGCGCTCGCCCATGCGACCCCATCCGCAGAGCCCATGCAACCTCCTTGGCAGAGCCCATGCGCCCCCATTGGCAATGCCAGCCTCCCCTCTTTAACCCCCCACCTGCTGCGCCCCCCCCTCCATCTTCTTCTCCAGCATGGTCAGCAGCAGTTTCATGAACTCCTGGCCGTCCTGCACAAGGGACACTCAACACATCGATGACCATGAACCGCACCATGCACTGCCGTACACAGCGCACCACCGGCAGCGTGACCAAGGTGCTCTGCAGCTGCGGTGCACTTAATGCCGCACTGCACACAGGCAGCAGATATGCATGTATATGCATGTAGCCCACCCCCGCCCCCGGCCTGTCTACCCCACCTGCTGCACCCTTGTGTCCAGGTGCAACGTCTGCGCCAGGCCGGCCGAGTCAACCACGCGCAGGGGTCCGCTCTGCAGCTGGGCAAATAGCTGCCTGCACAAAGGGGGGGCAGGGGGCAGGGGGTGAGGATGCCAATGAGAAGCAACAGGTGGCGTGGGGTGAGCTGGGGGCAGCGGCCCCTCGCTACTCCTCCATGCACTGTATCGAGCTGGACTGCATCAGCCCCTGGTGCTGCGAGAGCGTGCATGCTGGATCAGCTGGTGGAGGGGCATTCCAACATGTTGACATGCATGATCAACGCCCCTGTCGTCATGCAGACCGTGCTGCTCACATGCATGACCACCATCCCCACCCCCATCCCCACCCCCACCCCCACCCTCAGGCCCGAACCACCTCCCGCAGCGCCGCACTGATCAGACACTGGGGTGTGCGCATGCAACCGGACAACTCCCTATGCATCGCCCCTCCACCATCCCCCGCTGCCTTACACCCACCTGAGTTCCGCCACCACCGGCTCCTGTGCGACCCCCCCCTTGAGTGCATATAGCCCCCCCCTGAACGCACCCATCGCTGCCAGGCACTGCAGTGGTGCGTTGACATAGCAGGTGTTGCCCAGGTTGCGCAGGCCGCAGGGGGTGGAGGGGGACTGCAGGGAGAGGGGAGGAAGGGGTGGGTGAACAGCTTGCTAGGGGTGAGGAGAGGGCGGTTGTGTTTGGGTGGAGGGGTCCGCATTTGTGCAGTGCCAGGCCCCCCAAATATCAGCAAGACTAAGTGTCCTGACATGTGCAGTGGGATGACTAGGCTGCACGTGCCGGACTGTTTGTTAAATGTCCTGACAGTGCAGTTGGGGCAGGGCACCACACCTGGGCCGCTGCTGCTGCGCAGCAGTGTAGTGGCGTGCTTGTGCGGGGGTCTGAGCCTGAACTGGATCAGGTGCACTGCACCACACATTGCAAGAAACAAAGAATGGTCATGGTGTGCGTCTTGAGGGCTTATGTCAGTTCAGCCTGTACCCCCCACAACCCACTGGCACCCACTCCCCAGCCACCTACCTCGCGCTTGTTGTCCTCGGGGTTGTCGCCCAGACCCAGCAACGCCTGCAAGTCCCGTTGCCACAGACCCTTCTTTCGGAACCCCCCTGGCGCAGGCACCAGACCGCACAGGCAGCCAGGGTTTGCTTTCTTGCCCTGGCAGGCCTTGGAGCAGGGGTCTGGGCAGATGGTGTCAGCCCCCAGGAGGGACAGCTGCTCGGCGCCAGAGAGAGTCCCCGCCTCTGCTTTTGCTTTCAAGTCCCATAGCTGATTGGACGATAGGCTGGCTGCCTTCGGGCGTGGGCCCACCTTAGACCGCTTCATGGCTTCTGATGGGCGGTCACGGCATGGGCGTATGCATGAAGTGGCGTATGCATGCAGTTCCGTGCAACAGGTATATGCATGCAGGCCGATACACGACCAAAAAAAAAACGCAGTGCTGGCTGAAAGATGGTGAATAGTACTGGTTGTACGCTCGTGCATGCCTTAGAGCAGCTCGGCATGTTGTTTGAATAGTTTTGGGGGTGGTGTAGTGGAGGACAACGGGAGAGGAAGTCATTGCTAGGGTGTTACAACTCAGGTAAAACCCTAGCATATATGATATAGAAAGAAAGAAAGAAACAAAAGGCCCACAGGAAACAGCCAGGATATATCAAAGCACAAACTACGGCTCCGAGCTTGCTGGTTTAGCCCATGTGGCCAGGGTCAAGGTAGTGGGGTCGTGGTTGTGCGGTCAAGCCCGCTGCGGCAAATTTCTACAGTTTTAAACATGTATGAAAATCAGATTGAGTCAAGCTGCTTAAATGCTTAATTCCACTGGAAGCTTAGCAAGCATACAAACATGTCAAGGGACGTGTTTGACAGCCATGATAAGATAAAACCATGAAAGTATCCAGGTTTCTGACCACGTGCACAGTGTTGATTAATGAATTGCAGCTTGTGGTCAATACAAGTATCCACAACAACACACTGGGTGCAATGGCCCCAGCCATGGCACTGTGGCGTTGTTCTCTCGCTGGCACTCATAAGCTAATTTAAACACAACTGAAAACTGCTCTGCAAGAGTTGGAAGCAACCCCTGCGTCTGATAACTATGCCGCACCAAGACCCAGGTGCATGCATCCCCAGGATTCCTCGAAGCTGGCGGCAGGGTACAATTTTCATGTGTCAGTGCAATGGCAGAAACAAATGACCTGCTCTGGCATGTGACATGAACTAAATCAAATTCGAATTCATATTCGAATTTGAAACACAAATGCTCACCCACTTTATTGCATATAGAGGTTGGCGCTCAGTACATATACAGGCTTGCGCACCATACACCACTCGCTGTGGCCTAGTGTATGGCTACATGGCTCCCCCCCGTCCCAAACGCACAATAAAAAAATACGTAGTTCTCAACTGCACCGCTCGCTCACTCATAGCTAACAAAGCAATACTTATTTGCTGCAAAAGCCAGGGCCCAAAGGCGGCGCCACATGCCCCCGCCTACAGCCCCTCGCTGCGCAGCGACACAGTGGTGTCGTGGCGCCGCTCCAGCACAATGTCAACGGACTGCCTGGGGCCCCCAGCGGTGGGCACCTCAAACCTGCCTGTGAACTCCCTCCCACCTGCCATGGCCCTGTACTCGTAGGTCCCGTAGAACGCGCGCAGCTTCATGGCTTGCTTGCTCAGCTGCTGCGGCTTGGCTGCTGCGCGAGTGGTCCACCGCTCATTCCACAACTGCTTGATGGCCAGGGCGGCAGGCTTGGGCATGTTGTTTGTGCGGTAGATGCCGCCGTTCTCGATCCAGTGGCCCAGGTCCCAGAAGCCCCACATGAGGATGGCCTTCACCTGTGGGATGGGGGCACATGGATCGAGGGAGGGTAATGGGCAGGTGCTGACTAAGGAGCATGCCTGGGGGTGCGATGTCCGGTACATGTGATTGCGCGTTTTGTGGTAATATCGCCCTGATTATGCATGATGTTGGTCATTTCATCCTGCACCTGGCCGTGGAGGAAGGCTACAAAAAATGCGATTGAGTTTCATCATGCCACCACACCCAAGTGCACCCCACCACCACCACCAGCGCCCGCCTTACCGCTCTGTGTGAGTAGAACAGTCGAATGAAGCTGACCATCTGGTCCGCCTGCTCCTGGTCAGACATGGTGCTCACAGGGGCAGCGTTGGCCGGCCAGTCTGTCATGAGGTCAAACTCGCTGATGTAGATGTCCAGGCCAAGGGAGGCAAGGCGGTCCAGGCGGAAGGCAATCATCTCAAGGCTGGTGTGGTTCACCTGGAATTGTGGGTGGGGGGTTGTTGAGTGGCGTGCTGCTCCCCTCCCACTCATTATCTGAAGATAATAAGGGCAAGATCTTGTGTACCATGCTACCATGCTTAATGCTGCCATTGATGAATATTTTGGCACCATGTGGTTCAAGCATGACCAAATGCACTGTGCCAGCCTACAGGATCATGATGAGGTGCCTGACCCACTCACCCGTATGTGCGCCTGCACCCCCACGCAGTGTATGGGTATGTTCTTGGCCTGCAGCTTCTCAACCAGCGTGATCATGTCGCGCCACCTGTCACCATCAATCAGGTCGTAGTCGTTGATGCACAGCTTGGCCTCGGGGTCGGCCACACGCGCGTACCAGAACGCCTCCATGAAAGTGTTGTCCCACAGGTCGCAGTCGTTGAGCAGGTAGTTCTCGTGCAGGGGCTCGTTCCACACGTCCCAGTGGTGGATGCGGCCGCGGAAGGCGGTGGTGTCGCGCGTGATGCGGTGGATCAGGTACCTACAAGGGGAAAGGGGGGGCAGTGGGCTGGGGATTGCGGGCAAATGTTGATGGGGTTGTTGCTTGAACATGTGATAGTGGCAGAGGTGGCATGTGATAGGAGTGAGGTTGACTGAGCAAAGCCCTTTACTGATGGTACCAAGGGTAACAAGGTAATAATAGTCCTATTATTACCTTATTACCCTTGATGGTACCTCATGCACCAATGGCCCTGCACACCTCATCAAGATGGCGGTAGTAATAAACAATGCTACTCATCAGGCTGTGTAATGTACAGCTCAATTTGCCGTGCCCCTCCCCACCCCACTCACTTTTTGTACGCCTCACACCCGTCCTGCCTGGACCAGTGCTTGTCGTAGCCATAGCCCTGCGTCAGCCACTCCAGCGTGTGACCCACCACATGCGTGATGCCGACCTGGTCAGCAAAGTCCAGGTAGCGCTGCTCAAACGTGTCGTGCTGCGCCTGGAACTGGCCCTGCTCCGGCTCGTACACCGGCCACTTGAGCAGGTTCATTGGGACGATGGCGTTGAAGTTCTCAACTGCGGCAGGCAGGGTGGGGTGAGGAGTGCATGTGAAGAGGGAGGTATATATGCATGGCAATGGGCATGGAATGCACACAACTAAAAACAGTTTAACGAGATATACAGTTTTTCCATCCCATATGGATTACATGGGTGCATGGCATGACCTTGAGGAAAGTTAACAACCCACAATCGCTACCTTTGCCAGCTTTACATGACATGATATATGCTGCAGGGCGAAACCACCTGTACAGGGTAATATGATGGCATGTGCATGCCAAACAAAACCCGCTGGCAGCGCCTCCCCTGCACGCACCTAGGGTTTTCTTGTACCACTCGTACTGCCCTGGGTCAGTCACGTACTCCGGCCACGCCGCAGTGCCAAAGGGGAAGTCGTGCTTCACCTGCACCACCTCAAGCGCCTCCAGCCCCAGCGCAGGGCCACCCCCATGCTCCTTCACGTGCACCCACAGGTCGGCCCGGCGGTACTTGGAGATGCGCGCATCTGCTTTCTTCATGACTGTGTGGTCCAGTGCTGTGCTTATGACGGTGACGTTGTCCAACTGGATTGTGCCCATGCATGCGCCCATGTTGATGGCGTAGTGCAGGGTCACGTTCTGTGCATCTGCGTTGAAGTAGTCGTATGCAAAGCGGGTCCAGCGGGAGGTGAGGTTGGAGCTGAAGCCTGCGCAAGGGGAGGGTCAGGGTCAGGTGGGCACAATATCAGTTGCAACACTTCATGCCAGACATGGTGCATAACTTGTGGCAGGCCAAGTGTTCAGGGTCGGGGGTCAGATGGGCGCCTTGGTGGATTCAGTGGCAGTGCCATGATCATCCCCGCCCTGCAGGGTACATGCACTGACAGGCGACAACCTTACAAATCTGTACACCCCATGGCAGAGGGTTTGCTGCCGCTACGTAGTCCATGCTCCCCCCACCCCCATACCTGTATACCAGTACCACGTGGGTGGCCCGCTGATGATGTCGGTCTGCAGCGCACAGTCCTCGGTCCCGGGGGCCACGCGCGCCCAGAAGGAGAATGAGTAGAACTTGTTGGAGTACATGGCGATGTCGGGTGACAGCAGCTGCACCATGGAGGGCACAGACGTATTCTGCAGGATGTGGGCTGAGGCCCCATACTCCCCCTCGTAGGCGGCCTCGGGATCGCGCAGGTGCACGATGGCAAGGGATGGGTCTGGGACCTTGAAGAAGAACCCTGGGAGGTGGAAGGGGGGCAAATGCATGGGTGGCGTGGCGGGAAAAGGCGCAAGACACACTTGATGGGTCTTTTGAATATTGCAACCGATAATCAACAACAATGATAAACAATATTACAATAATGATAACAATGATATCAGTAACAATTAATTATAATATCAAATACACAGAAGAAAACAATAGCAAAAATGATTGATAATATAAAAAAGTTACGATTAATTACGGTACTAGGAACAAGATTGCAAAAATTATCCCAGCTGCGCAACGCGGTGCACCGCCTGTCAGTGATGTTTTCCAACAAATGTCTTTGCGCACCAACCTCCAAGTACCCCCATCACCCCTCGCCAGCACCCTACCTGCTGCCTCGCACTCAAAATCAGCCGCCACCACCACGCTGTTGGTGCTGTTCCCACCGCTGCCGGGCTCCTCCACAGGGCAGGTGGATGCCCCCACCAGCCTGATCCCGTCCAGCTGCACCTCCCCCGAGCACAGCCCCAGGTTGGCCATCACACGCACGTTGGCGGCGTCGCTGTCTGGCTGGAAGTCCATGAAGAACTGGCTCCAGCTGGCGCCCAGGGGGAAGGTGGCGGAGTAGAGCTGCTGCAGGGGGGGACCCCAGTCGCCCACCTGCACTGAGATGGCTAGTGTGCAGCTGCCCTCCACACGCGCCCAGCCTGCGGGGGGTTGGGAGTGGGGTTGAGGGTGCATGCCGCGCAGGGGTAGCATGCTGTTTCCATGGCGTTGGTGTGTACAATGCATGTGCCTGCTGGTGCAATTGTTGGGTTGACTGTGGATGGAGGCGATGTGGAGGAGTGAATGTCTAGTGTAAGCGGAGACGCAGTGGGGATGCTACGAGCGGTACGCGATGCTTCAGGCTGTTTACCTGTGAGCGTGTATGCGCTGGTTGACCACAGGTTGACCAGGGGGCTGGCCAGCTGGATGTTGTGGTCTTGCGCGCCCGGGCGGGTGATTGTCACAGAGGTGCCATAGCGGCCTGTGCCAAGGGAAGGAGGGGTGGGATGACATCAGATGGATCATACCGGGGCTCCAGCCAACCCAATGGCGATTGCACCACATCACCCACTTACATTCATTCCAGCAACATCAAGCTATGTTGGGATCATAGGCAACTTGCGAGCAGGCCCCATCATGCTGCCACGGTGAATGCAAGGCCTCTGGCACATGATGCACTGCATGCCTACCCCTCATCTGCCTCATTCACCACCCGTACAAGCCCAGATGCGAGGCGACCCGCCCGCTCACCTGACCGCGCCGCCGCCCCATCCTGCATCTGCCACGTGGCCTGCCCGTTGTACAGCGCCCACTGGAAGTAGGTGGAGGGGTCGGCAGGGGCGCACTCAAATGTGCCGTCAAACAGTGCACCCGGGCTGGGCATACAGGACTGGTCTGCTGTCAGGCGCACATCATCAAGCAGGTAGGTGCCAGGGGGTGCAGCAGCCAGGTTGATCTGGAACTGCAGGGTTTCGTTGAAGTCCGAGAGGTACTCCAGTGTCAGCGGCTGCCAGAGCGTGCTCAGGTTTGCATTTGTGCTGTTCTTCACGTTGTAGGACAGGTCGTTGACCTGCAGCGTGAGGCAGGCGGTGCAGGCGGAGGCGGCCCTGCAGGAGAGGGTGGGTGGGAGTGAGGCGGGTGGGTCTGTGCAAATGGGCGGACTGTGTATGATGTGTTTCAGGGCAATGCCAAAACTGCATGCAAATCAGCAACATGAGGTGAAATGCAACCATGAGCAACAACCCACAGAAATACTGCTCTCGACCACGATCAGCTGACCGCCGACCCCCTAGCACGCACCTTGCCCACACAGTGAAGGTGTACAGCGTCCCATAGGTGGCCTCCTGGTCAGTGGTGCGAAGCTGCAACTGCCAGGGCGAGGCTGAAGTCTTGGCTACTGTCACCTCCACACCTTTGGCACCAGACTGCGCTGCATTGGGGCTGCCAACCACGATAGACCCCACGCTAGGGTCACTCACAGTTGCTATCACGCCCGTGGGCCGAGCGGCGCTTTCAAAGCTGGTTTTGATGATGCTGGTGACCTGTGCTGCTGTGGGGTGTGTGGCTAGGGCCAGGGCTGATGCCAGGAGAAGGGCAACAGTGAGCCTGGGCGGGTGCGGGAGAGCCATGGCTAGCTGCCGGGCAAGCTCTCCTGGCGCACTGTCAAAGCCTGTGGCGGGGTGTGGTATTTGGCCCTGGTGTTACCCTGCTGTTTGACTTTGAAATCTAGCCAATACACTGCTTGTTGGGCCTGTTTGGAGGTGTTGGGCTGCTGGTGCACCAGCTTGCAGCGGTTGGTATGAACACTCTTCTCGTCACATAAAGACCCGAGTACTGGCCCTGTGACGACAGATGACGGGTTTGAACGAGTAACAGCAAAGGCAGGCCGAGGAATGCTTGCGCACGCACGTAACATCCAGATGCTATGGCACCCCACCATGACTAATAGGACGGCATGACGCAATAGCGTGGCTCTGGGGACGGTAACAACGTTGGGGTGGAAAAGGTCAAGTGGGAAAGTGTGCATATGTTTCAATGGATGTCCAATGCTACTGGCAGTGTGTGTGCGGTCCGTCGGGGACTGCACAAGGCGAACAGGTGGATGTTTTGGACCGGGTGGATGTTTGGACCGTATGCCCTTTCCACCGGGTTCGGAAGCGAGTAAACGCGTTGGAATGGACGACAGGTGCCGAAAATAGGTGGCTTGCGACACCGCTGCCGGCAACTGGCTCCAATTGACAGTTGTGTGTGCATGCATTTGTGCATGTGTGCAGCCCCCGGATGTCGTCAGCGACGTACACAGGGAGCCCCACGCCGACACGTACGCACGTTACCCAACCCCCGTAAAACAAAGCATCGAGGCAGGATGGTGCTGTGCGGCTAGATGCCGCACAGATGGTGCTTTTAGGCATGTGGGCTTTTTGGCAGCCTCGGAAGGACCAACGAGTGTGTGGCAGACAGATCCAGTGTGTGCGGTGAAACCCACTGCCTCGCCCCTCTCCCCAACAGTTCTTGCTCGGTTGCTCGGCAGAAGGACAAAAGGGTATGTTGCTGCTTACCTCAACTGGTCGTGGTGGCGTGGCTGGCCAGCGTTGTCAGCCCACCATTTGCATGCGCCTGGGTGGATGTCATGCACGATGCATGGATTGTCAGGCACGCCACTTGTGCTGCGCGCGCCGGTATGGCAACATAGTACACTGACTGGGGTACAACAAACCTTGACGCTCACGCTGACCGCGGAGGTGGCAGTTTATGATCCCGCAGCGCATGCTGCCATAAACTTCGGGGGCCAGTGCGGAGGCCAGGGTGGGCCGTGAGTCCGACTGGCGCACAGGTGTGCCAGGTCAGACATAGGCTATGCCCGTAGGGCTATGCCTCAACAACTGGCATGCCTAGCAGCAGCGCGTTTCACCAAGACTGCTGTGGAGTGGCGACGGTGTTGCCGTGAAAGTAAACATTGCAGCGCTCCTCCTCTTATTTTAATCCCTTAGCATTAGCCACTCGTGTGCAAGGCAAACACACGTGTACAAGCATTGCACAATTTGAGTGTTGGACTGCTATTTTAAAGCAGTAAGTAGTGTTCACTAGAAGCCAATTATTTAAAGTTTACGAATAGTGGGTCCCTGCGCTTGGGCCCGCCCCGCCCCATTGTCCAAGTACGTCATCTTTGTGGTGGGGCATCTGGCACATGCCATAATGGCATGAGGGGTTGCGTCCTTTGCAGAGCTGTCTGTCCTGCTGTGCCCTGTTCACCTGCAGCTCCAGGCCGTCACTCGGGCTCTGCGTAACATAGCGAGGAATAGTATACAACCTACCTAGACATGCGTTCGTGCTGAGGGCGTGGCCAGCCAGCCATGGCACACGTGGCGGCAGCAGTGGAGGCGGTGGGGCCGGTGCTCACAGACCTGCCCTTCGCAACCTGCGCCTCCATTGCAAGTGCGGCGCTGACATGTGGCGGCAGTAGCGTGGTAGACATTGTCGAGGAGCTGATTCGCTTGTACGGGCCGTCGCGGGAGGTGGGTCACTGCCCATCTTGTGTATATGCATGCATTGCTCACTATGCATGCATGCGTTGGTTTTTAACGTTTTCCCTTGCACCTTTGACGCTCCCAGCTCACAGGCACACATAATTCATGGCTGCAAGCAATTAAAAACCAGCAACACGACTTCCACTCCCTTCCCACCCCCTCCCGTTGACTGTTGCTGCTGCTCCATGGCCAGGTGGTCCCCCAGCCACCTGCCGCATGCCACCGCCGCACAGCAGGTGCAGCAGCACTTGGGCTGTTGTCGAGAGAGGGTGGGCAGGGCGAGGGAGCGGGGGAAAGGTTGTGGCTGGCCGCCCTCCACTGCCTGCTGCTCCCCTTGCTGGCGGGCGATCACAGTGGAGGGGAGGAGCAGGGGCGCCAGGTGGGGCATGGCTAGATGGGCTCATACCGTTCTTCCAAAAACAGGGCAGTTTTTCCTCATACTTGTGCCCTGCTGAGGGGTTGATAAATGCCCGATTTACAGTGTTCATGCGATTTTCTGGGTCTCTGTATAAAAGTCAATTTAATAAATACTTGCGGGTCGAACTGGGGTGTTGGTCACGCTGGCAGGCCGCTGCACCTGGCATGTATGGCATGGTGGCTTGACTGCGCTTGGTGTCCCCTGCAGGTTGCCAGTGCCATGTCCCTTGCCCTGGCCACCCAGGCGCCCACCCGCGTGGCCGCTGCCACCCTGTCGGCTTGTGTTGCGGCGCTGACACCCTTCGCAGCAGGGTCAGCCTACCAGGGGGAAGACGTGGAGACCCAAGTGGATGGGTGGGATGAGGATGTGGTGACGGGGGGTGGGGACGGGGGTGACGTCAGAGGGGGGGTGATCACCCTCCCAGTGGCATGTCTATTGCTGCACCACCTGCTTGGGGCAATGGCACACGCAGCCATCCCCGCGTCATCTGATCCTCTCCTTGGGGCACTGCCTCGCGCACAGTCTTCAATCATTTCCCTGCTGGAACACTCTCTGGTCCGTTTGACCTCCTCCTTGCCTGGCATGCTGGCCAGCGAGGCTGGTGGCGTGCGTGCGGCCGTGCATGTGGTGGTGCTGCCGGCTGTGTGTCGGGTGGTTGAGGTGGTGGGAGGTGCTGTGGGTGGTGCGGCGCTCCAGGCGCTGTGGCAGACAAGCAAGTAAGGAGGCTTGCAACTGACTTGCTTGTGCAACAGGATATGCAGCATTGTGGGCATGCTGCATGCCACGCATACGCCCCGTGCTAGTCCGCTACGTGCACCTCTAGGTAACTTGTGCATTAGCCATGTGAACTTGGAGGAGGTGAGCCAATCATCAGCAAGGGGGTTGGTGTATGCAGGAGGCTGAGCGCAGGGGAGGGCGGCCAGCGGCGCAGCGGTCTTGCGGCGCTGGTGCAACTGACACCGCTGGTGGTGCAGGCAAGGGGGGGGCGCCAGGGGCTGCTGGCGGAGGACCAGGAGCTGGCCAGCGTGCTGCAGCTGTGCATGGTACGCTACTGGGGCACAGGGTGTATTAGTACGTTGTTATGGCGGGTGGGTGTTATGTGGGGTTAGCCACCGGCACTATGCATGTGTTCGGCATGCATGCAGGGCGTTGTGCGCTGATTATTGCACAGGTATGTCATGTGCATGGTATGCTAGGGATCGGGCTGGATGGGCATGGCGTATGGGGGGTGGGTGGCAACGGGGCCATCGGCACCGCGCATCCCTTTGGCTGGCTTGCATTCATGGAAGCGTGGGCTGGACTTGCCCTGCTCACATTTAGTGGCTCATCGGGGTGTGCTGGCATGCATGTAGGGGGTTTGCTGGGCTTTCACAGGGAGCAGCGCTGATTATTCACACCTGGCATGTTGCTGAAGGTTGGGGGGTGGATGTTAGGCTATGATTCATGGTGCATTGTAGCTCTGCTGCTGACAGTGTACACCACTGCCAGGGCGACCCCGAGCCGCTCACACGCAAGCGCGCTGCCTGGGTCGTGCGCCAGGCGGTGGAGTGCAATGCCGCCCCTTGGAGCAACTTCTTTGTTGTGTATGACTCCCTTGAGGAGTTTGCGCTGTACCTGGTCAAGGTGGGGTTGGAAACAGGGAAGAAGTGGGACATCGTTTGAATTGCATGCACATGAATCATGTGACATGCACCTGAACCTGTGGACACATGCACCACGTACCAGGATGCACTCAAATTGCACATGCGGTGTAATGAATGCAGCAACTTATAAAGCCGGGCATTTTGCAATATTGCATAATCGTCCCTCCCAGCCGTGCAGCTCCTCGTGCGCTGTATGCAGGCCACATGGCATCACATGGACCTCATCCACCCGCCAGCTCACCAGCCAGCGCAACAACAGGATGCAGGCAGCAACCAGGGGGGGAGGAGACAGGGGAAACGCAGGGGAGGTCGAGGTGCACTGGCCACTGCTGATGTGGCGCGTGGTGGGGAGGAGGGGCAGGGGGTGGAGCCACTGGCATTCGAGTGGATGCAGCCCCTGTGGGTGCAGGCATTCCACCACTCCAACCCTCAGGTAGGCGGGCGAGGCACGCACAATTAGTAAGTGCCAGAATATCACCAGCAGCGCAAGTACCCACATGTCAGAAATTCCCCTCCATTTTCTAATTTGCTCCCAGCATGATGGGCGCAAGCTAAGTGACATTGGAGGTCCAAGTAATTACATTTGAGCTCTATTAAGTAGTGCTGAACACGCCTGCTGACCCTCCCCTGCAGATCCAGCGCCTGGCTGTGCAGACTTTCTTGTCCCGCGCGTGGCCAGCCGAGTACCTGTGCCAGGTGGCGCCGCAGTGGGTGATGAGGGAGCTCATGCCGGCGGTGGGGACGGGTCATGTTCAGGGTAAGCTGATGCATGTGGTGGGACCAGGTTTGGAGCTGTGTAGTGCCCTGCCTTGTTTATAGCACCGGAATGTCCATCCATCACATCTAGTACATACCTGTGCCATTGCATGCATGGATGGGTTTTTTATGCATCTGGTGGGCGGATGTCACTGTTGGGTGTAGTTTGAAGAGTCTCTGTGCGCCGCCAGGGGAGTACCCTACCGTTGACCACGACATGGCGGCATTCACCGGCGCATACGTGAGCGCCATACCTCCCCCGCAGCGCCTGCACCTCATGCGCATGTGGTGCGGAGCGTTGGCGGCCAACCAGATGGCGAGGCGCAGCGAGATCCACCTCTCGCTCACAGCATTCGCCGCAGCGGGCGCCGCCATTGGTGCATCCCCACACGGCATCCTGCCAGTGGATGATGCGGCAGCACCTGTCTTGGGTGTGGCGTCACCACAGGATGTGTCAGTGGCCAGCGGGATGCTGCGTGACCTGGCCGCTGCCTGTGACACCTTCATGCACCACGTGGGCCACCACTTCCGCGTGGGCCTGTTTCGGTGCCTGGTGGTGGGTGTGGCCGCCATGTTCCCTCCCCGCTGCATTGGGCTGCAGGTGGTTACCCCCCTGCTGGCTGCGCTCCCCCTGGAGTTGGTGAAACGAGGAGGGGAGCTGCATGACCTGGTGGCAGGTGGGGGGAATGGTCATTGCCACTAAATAGGTGCTATCTGCATGCACTCTGCACACCCCGGCCTGCTCGTGTCCTTGCGTGTCCCATCTTCCGTCCTCCTTTGGCCTGGACATGAAGAATGCAATGGCTGGTAATTTGAAATGCATGCAACCTGAATACTCGTACGATTGGCTAATCTGTATTGGATTAGCACATTATCTGTAGCCTTGCAGCTTTGCTGGTATGTACCCCTGTCAACAGGACATGTCGCCTAGATGGTGTGTGTCTGTGGTGCATGCAGACTGGCTATGTGGGGACGCAGACAGTTGGGAGTGGGCTAGTGAACAGTTGGCAGCCGTCGCCGAGCAGTTTTATGCAGCAGCACGCACCGGCGCTGGCATGGGGTGGCCTGGGCACGGGGAGCAGGGGCGGGCGGTGCCTGAAGACTTGGAGCAGTGGAGGGACAACGCGTGGGGGTAAGTGGTGGGAGTGGAAACAGTTGTGTTAGAGTGCACAGGGATCATAGTCGTTGAGTCAAGAATGTCGTTCCAGCAACAGTTCTTACAGCGCGCAGCTGATGGGTTCATGTGCCAGCAGGAGCATTGCCCTTACTTACAATCTTGGTACTACTTGAAGCTCAGTAACTCCTGAGGCGGTGCATTGAATCCACAGTAAGAAGGTGCATGCCTGGTCATGACACCATTGGTCCGTGCCGCCTGCTGCAGCCTGGCCCACCTGGTGCTGGTGACGCAGCGGGCGCATGGCCACTCCCCACAGGGTGACTGCCCTGCACCCCTCGTCCCCCTGCGTCGCCACCTGTCCTGCCTGTACTCGCATGCCTACCCCCCTCCTGGGGCTGTGGAGCGTACCTTGCTGCTCATGGAGGCGCTGAATAAGGTGGGTGTGGGGGGAGGGGGTAAAAAATACCCGATAGATTTATATGAAATACACTTGACACAAAAAAGTGCGGGATGTTGTAAGCTACCAGGAAAAGTGCTGTAGCCCGTTGTGCGTCAATGAGCATAGCTAGTTGGGAAAATGGTGATGACTACAACTGACTGTTTGTTGTTCGTTCCGTTGCAGATTGATGTGCCTCCCTTTGCCTGTGGCCGTGTGCCCCCGCCTGGCCCCCTGGGACACGCCTTGCACCGCCTGTCACTGGACTGCCACCAGCAGCTCAGCGAGTACACAGCAGCAGCCTGCCAGCGACTGTGGGCGGAACACTACAGGGCGCCGGGCAGTGCGGCAGCACACAGAAACCACGAGGATTCGAGTTCAAATTTGAACGCATGCGATGGTGCAGCTGGCCTGCCAAAGGAGCTTGGCACCGCGCAACTACACCTGCCCGCTCAGGTGCAAATGCAGATCGCTTGCACTGAGCTGGGGCTGGAGTGCGTTGCGGGAGCCATCTGCAGTTTGCTGCGCGTGTGCAGCCAAGGGGAAGAAATTAGTGAATCGGAGCACAGCGCGCTGAGCGGCCTGGTTTCAACCCTGAGGGGCTTTCTGGTCGAGTGCAGCGGCTGGTGAGTGGCACAGCTTTGCATTGCTTGCAAGGCGTCACTGGTTCAGTGCATGCTCAAAGTCGGTCCAACCCATGCTATGAGGGGGGTGTGACTAACGTAGTTTTGGTGGTGCAGGGCAGCTCCTCCCTCCCAAGCCTCCCCGCCATGTGCTGTCCAGGAGGGCATTCGAGTGGCTCGCCTGCGCTGCGTAGGCCAGTGCTGCGGCGCGCTGGCAAAACCACTCCCAGGCCTTACCACCCTGCGTGTGTGCGCACCCCTTTCCGCCCACCACGTGCTGCACCTCATTGAGGATGACTACCGCCAGGGCTGCGAAGCAATTCAGGTAACAACCGACAAGCAGCTTCTGGTGGGATTAAGAACATGATGTACCAGGATGCAGGGCACACGCCTTATTTTTATGATAACCTGTGTACTAGTGCATGCCTGCTGGGCGGGCCTTGCAATCCATCCTGTTCCGTATCACGCATGGGGTCAACATCTGTCTCATCAAATGCTCATGTGATATCAACGCACCACATACGCCACTCCTTGCGCCCTGACCCTCACCCCCCTCCTTCAGGGCCTGGGCCGCACCTCCCGCACCACCCTGCGCTCCCACCTGGAGCACACGCGTTGGACAGCACTGCAGGAGGCACTGGGCCTGGCGCATGCAGCCTCGCAGTATGCAGCCACCACCACCACCTGGCAACAGCGGCACCCCAGTCCGCCATGGCTGACAAGCGCGCAATCAGGTGCAAGCATGTGTGCCATCAGTGTGGAATCACTGGACGATGCTACTGCTGCTGCCCTGCTGTGCGCGGTGCTTGATGAGGTCGCATCAGCGCACCAGCGCACCCTGGTGTCGGTTCTCGCATGCCTGCGGTGCCTCATGACCACCGTCATGCTGCGGGCAACCGCTCAGCCGCCATCGCCCGCCGCCCTCTTGGCTGTAGCACAGCATGTGGACCCTAGTGTGGGGTCTGGTGGGGGCGATGTGGGGGCGGCAATGTGTGCTGTGGTCTGGCGGGCGGTGCGCGGCGCCTGGACTGCGGTGGTTGATGTGGACAAGCGGACCGCGGCGCTGGTGGCTGCAGTGGTGACCACCGCACTGCTGCCGGTGCTGTTTGACGTGCGTGGGGAGGAGGACCCAAGGTGGGTGGGAGGGGGCGAGGGGAGGAAGAAGTGGGAACATAACTCCAGGACCTGTACAATACGGTGCTGCAGCCTGCACATGCATGCCCACGAGTTTCAGCCTCACTGCATAGAGCATTGGGTAGTTTGCTTCAGTTCCCGGGTTCACATTTTTTTTATTTTGGAGAATAAATGGAGAACTGCATGCGCCTGTGTGCTGGCCTCGCCCAGGCATCCACCAACCCGCCACCCACCGTCCCCCTTTGCAGGATGTGCCTGCACGAGGAGGATGGCCCCCTGCCCTGGCTGCTTGACCAGCTCATGGAATTTGGCGACCACTCACCGCGACTCATGGCGGCGGGGGCGCTGCAGGCGTGCGGGCTGTGGTGGCGGCGCCCGCTGCTGCTTGCGGGGTACCGGCGGCACCTGCTGCGGCTGCTGCTGCACGGCTGCTATGACAGGATGTATGCAGGGGCAATGGAGGTGGGTGTGGTGATTGAGGGAGATCATGAGATTGCTGGTTATAAGGATGGGGTGCGGTGCTGCTGTGCAATGGTGTGCTGAAAGGTGGCTATTCAGCGGGTGAAGGAGGAAGGGGAGGGAGGCTGCAATGTGTGCACCACCATTGCATGCAAGCTGCTCATGGCATGCCTGGTGTTGCGCCGCCGCCATCGCCAGCCATTTTCACACCCATGCCCGCTCCCTTCCAGGCTGATCCCCCTGGGGACGACGTGTCAGCTCGTGAGCAGTCCCAGCTGTTGGAGGCAGCGCACCCGGACCTGGCTGCGGCATTTGCGGGCACGGAATTTGCTGCGCGGGCGGCTGCGCTGGGGATGGTGCACAGGCTGGCGTGGGTGGCGGGGCGTGTGGAGGGGCAAGGGGAGTGGGGGGGAGAGGGGAGGGAGGAGATTGCGCCGGCAGATAGGGAGGCAGCAGGTGAGGGTGGGCTGTAGGTGTATAGAAACTACATGGTGAACATTGCCTATACACGAACGCGCCTGTGGTTCATGTCTCTATCTGCGTACGCATATGGGTGTATGGGTGGTGCATGGGGGTGCATGGGGGTGCATGGGGGGAGGATTTGGCTGGGGGCATATTCTGAAACCATCCAAGATGCAGTCTGTAACTGCCGCACTAAGCCTGCATCAAGTTGTCCCAAGCACCCTTTGCAGCAAATCCAAAGCTATATTGACGACGAGACATGCATGAATCATCCAAATCTAACGCAGGTGCTGCTGGGCGTGCCATATGGGAGGCCCTGCTGGACATGGCCCTGCACCACCCCGAGCTGAGCAAAGTATCGTACCAACCCGGCACCATGGCCCACCGGCGGCGCACGCGGCTGTGGCAGGCGCTGGTGGTGGCGGGGGCGTTTGCGCCTTTGGGGGAGGATGGGCCCTTTGCAGTGCTGTGGGCCATGATGCGGGTGCGGGGTGGGGGTGCAAGGGTATGGGGGTGAAACGGGGTGGTGATAGTGGTGAGGGTTGCAGCTGCGGTTCAATGTTGGGCGCTGATGCAATGGGCTTGTGCTGAGGATTGTGATGCGCGAGGAGGTGGTCCCTTATTTTTTATTTACAAGTAATGATGTCCAATATACAAATTCGTAGCAATTTCAATATCTATCATTGCTTTGATGTTGGCGGCACCGTCGAGAGCACGTAAGTGAAGCAGACGTTCCTGGTGTCAGCCGGTGTCGGAAGCTAAGCATGATGTATGCATCAGCCACCGGTGCCCCACCACCATTGTGACACCAGGCACCACACATTGCTACCCTCTCCCAACTCCCTGCCCTATGCCCCTCACTCCCCACCCCCACCCCCACACACCCGCAGCGCTCGGAGCCCGCCAGCACCAAGCAGTACCTTGAGGTGCTGGTGCTGAGACTGCTGGTGGCGGAGCCCCACCTCATCGCCCAGCACTGCCTGCCAATCATGGAGGAATATGAGAACAGGTGAGAGGGGAGGACAAGGCCGAGCATGAGGATCCACCAAATTTGATTGGTGCTGCGGTCTACGTGCATGACTGGTTTACAGGGGATGTAATTCATACATCTTTTAATGCCCTGTGAATGCCTGTATGGAAAAATGCCCTGCGCCTCTCAGGGTATGTCAACCCCAAAGCTGCAAGCGCTGCTTGCCCATATTGATGTCCCTCTCTGTCTGCAGGTCTGACGGCCTGGTTTCCGTGATCCTGGTGTCCTCACAGGCAGTCATGCAGCTGCCCGCCAGCCATGCCCAGCTGCAGGAGCAACTCTCCCTGCAGATCATTGATACGCTCTTCCCCTGGTGCACCACGCACAACCACCCCCTGCGGTAAGGGACAGTACTCCAGTGCCACTGGGGCCCAAGCAATTCATATTCACAGTTATTGTCCAAATGGTGTTTCCTTTCCAAATATGCAACGTGATTTCATACAAGCTGCCGTGATGTTGCCTCTGTATTATAGTACGCATTTATGTGCGGGCAGCATTGCCCCAGATTACACCCCCCCAACCCCCTCCAATCCCCCTTTCCCCATGCAGCACCTTCTCCCAGCTAATCATCCACACCCTGCTGGGGCGCCTGCCCCCCCACCACCGCGCCACCGCCCCCTACCGCCACCTGGCGCGCTTCATGGATGTGAACCGGGACCTGGTGCGGCTGAGGGGGGGGCTGGGGGCGGCGCTGGAGCAGTTCAGCCTGGGGCGGGCCACAGACCCACACACACTGCTCACGAGGGTAGGGGCAGGGTGCAGGGCCTCCAGCAAAGTGCATGCATGCTTGGGTCAAGTACACTCCACGCCGATGGATGTTCATTCCAATTGTGACTACCATGTGGGCACGTAAATTAGACTGCTTATCTGGCAATATCGCTGGGACGCATGTGACCTGAGTGACAACCATGCCGTATATGATGGCGGCAGGCCATGTGGTCGTGGGCTGCAAGTGCTGCTAGGCTTAGTAGTGCTCGTCTGCGACATGCTGCATGCCACATCCCGTGATGGTTTATGGGATCATGTGTGTAGCTGTGCGCCGCTTGCTGTACCCAGTAGCAGCAAGTCACTTCCCTGCTTCCCCAGGGTGTTGCCATGGCGGGTTCCTCCGACCAGCTGCTCCCCTTTGAGGCCGCCCCCCCTGCGCTGCTTGACCGCGTGCGCATGCTGCTGGTGGGTCAGCGCCACATCCTGAGGTCGGAAATGGAAGCAGACAGGGCAATGGAGGTGGTGGCGGCGCATGGAGGGGGGGCGGAGGGGGAGCGCGGCGGCGGGGATGGCAGTGGTGCTGGTGGTGGCGACTTCCAGCGCAAGGTTACACCTGTGGCCGCCCATGCAATGGTGGCTGGTGGGGGTTTGGCGGCGGCGATGATGGCTGTGGCGCCTGGGCTGGAGGGTGGGTGCCCTGCATTCACCTGGTTGCATACTCTGCCCCTCTGTGTTTGCAAATCAAATATATCTGACACATCCCTGCATGTGGTCTAGCCCTGTGCATGTGGTCCACCCCTTTCGGCATCCCCCATTACCAAATCCTTGCGCCCCTGGCCCCAGGTGAGGATGTTGACGAGGTGAGCGGGGAGGCCATGCGCTGTGCCCTGCGTGGCCTCAGTGGCCGCACCGCCACCCCCCGCCAGCAGCTGGTGGTGGTGGCCTCGCTGCTTGACAAGGTGCCCAACCTGGCGGGGCTGGCGCGAACATGCGAGGTGTTTGGGGCGGCTCAGGTGGGGGCAGGGGGACAGAAGCAGGCTTGTGGGGATTGGAGAAGGAGGTGCACATTTGCCGGTGGTATTGCATAACATGTTATTGTGTGCGATTTGTAATCATCCACAACCTAGTATGCAAATTGGTAAAGTTTTGTAGGGTCTGTGCTGTGGCACCCACTTGCTTTTTGCACAATGGCAGATGGTGTGCGCAGAAAATTCCCATGCCAATTGCTGTCCTACAAGACCCTCCCCAGGGTGTTCACTCCACTGCCTGGTCCCGTGCAGCTGGTTGTTGCCGACAAGCGCGTCACCTGCGACCACCAGTTTGCATCCATCAGCGTGACAGCGGAGCAGTGGCTGCCCATGATCGAGGTGCCCCCCCTTGCCCTCCCCGCCTGGCTGCAACACCAGTCCTCCCTGGGCTTCACTCTGGTGGGGCTGGAGCAGACAGCGGAGTCGGAGTCACTGCCAGGTTTCCAGTTCCCGCCAAAAACCGTGCTGGTGCTTGGCATGGAGAAGGAGGGCATCCCGCCCAATGTGCTGTCGGTGCTGGATTGCACCGTTGAGATCCCGCAGCTGGGGGTCATCCGGTCCCTGAACGTGCACGTGAGTGGGGCCATCGCTGTGTATGAGTACACTCGCCAGCAGCAAGCGAGGGCGCCACAGTGAAGGGGTGAAATTCCACGCTAACCTCTAGAGGGGGTATGATGTGGGTGGATGTACCAGGACGCCGACCTGTCCTGCTAGTGTATGGACTTAGCGATGTATACGCAAGACATTTCAATGTGACGCACACACAAAGGTCAGCTGGTGGTGTTGCAGCACCTTCCAATCAAGTTTTGTTACTCCACCTCGTTGCATGACAGGTTGCAGCAGGTGACATGTGCACCAAATGGCTTGCCCTGGCTGTTCCATGGGTTGATGAATGCATCAGAGTAATTTATATCATATATATCATAGACTTCTGGTATTGGGGGATTTAATCTTTCTTAATTTAAGAAGTCTAGGCAGCTGTACTTCATGTGTATGGAATTTTTCTCTTGCCCTTGTACTTGATCTTTTTTAATAACACTGTAACTTGACTCCTTTGGACATCGCCAGCTAGAACTCACCATGTCTTTTGTAAAAGCAGACACCCTTGTGCGGGGTTTTCCTGGGTACCATACCCTAGGGCTCCCCGTGGCCTCCCTCGGTTTCCACCCCTGGTAGTTGCATGCATTAGCCAGCCAGACACCAGCCTACAAACACCGGCAGTTGCACCAGCTCGCCAGCTTGTTGTCTCGCTGTTGACTCTCACCACTGAAGTCTTACAACCGGCTTTGGCTTTCGTGCACACTAATTCACATTCCGCAACCATGGCTTTCTCCCTCTCCTCCCTCTCCACCCACCCCTCCTTCGTCACTGGCGGTGGTGGCCCAGGCATCATCAGGACCAAGACAGGGCTGTGCATGAAGCGCCGCGGCGAAACTAAACCCCTGAGAGCCTGCATAGGGGTGAAGAACCCGCTGGTGAGTCGGTGGTCCCTGTTCGGCTGGAACGATGAACACCTTGCAAGCTAGCCACTACACTACTCCTTGCATTCCAATTGGTCAAAACCTTGCGGCAATCACCGAAGCGGAACGGAAATGGAGTTACTATTATACTTGTTTATGTAATATTTCTTGTTTCACAGACGACTGTTGCCTCTAGGAGTCCGTCTGCACCGTGTCAGTTCAAACCTCCAGTGGCATGCACAGATCGGGTTCGCGGGAGTTTAGCCAGGACCGGGTTGCTTGCTGGCGTAGTGGCCATTAGCTCAGTTGCACGTCACTAGTTTCGGTGTAGACAGTTTTTAACATCCTTTCGTATCTCAGTGCTGGTGCAGCAAGCTGCCATTGACCGTGCACGTTCGTTTGGAGTGGCAGTGGTTGACCTCACGATGGCAACAAGCAAAAAGCTGCACCCGTTGCGGTTGTTACTACAATTTTAATTCCATTGGCTTGCACTCTTAGGTTTGACCTAGTAATCAGCAGTTGGCCAGGAGCAGAGCAGTCCTGGCCAATGCTCAGAGGCATGGACACACACCCTGGCTACCCACAGTGCAGGGTACTGTGCAGCAGCTCCTGTTCCAATCACTGTCTTGTTGCATCTCACTGTGACTAGAAAGAGTTGCCCAGCCTCTTTTAGTCTTTCGTTGCTTGCAAGTGGTGTTTTTTGTCATGTGGCTTGTGGTGCGCAGGGTACTGTGCAGCAGCTCCTGTTTCAATGCATGGCAGTCGTGACTGGCATATTGTATCTCAGTGTGAGTAGAAAGAGTTGCCCAGCCCCTTTCATGTTTCGTTGCTTGCGTGTTGTTGTTTGACACCTGTTTTGTGTTGCGCAGGACGAGGACATTGCCATAGCCAGGAGGCAGGCCAGTGGCTTCATCGCCATGAACGACCTGGCCCCTCGCTACACAGCAAAAGCATCTTTGAGGCTGGTGCTGCGTACAGAGGCAAGGACGGTGGCCAAGGCAGAGCCGCCTTCCCTCGTCACACGAGTTACGCCCCTGACCCCACACAAGATCAGGAGGATGGTGGACGTGCTTGCCCAGGAGACAGGCACTCCTGCCACTCCTGCGGCTGGTTCTCGCAAGAGTCGCCAGGCACCGCTCCTGCCCTCCATCCCGGTATGTTCATATGGCTTGAACAGCTTAGTTGCAACAGCATTCGCTTTTGGCAGTTACAACTACAGCCATGTACGCCTGACAATAATTGTAGTGTTGTTCCTATTGCACTGTTGTACCACAGCGCCCTTTGTGTCGCAATTCCTGACCTTATGCGGCAAGTACCTACCAGCGAACATATCTGGCTGGTTAACGTTGTGCACTTACTAATTGGTGAACACTCTTCCTTGTTGTTCCAGGAGGGCAGAGCGGTGTGTTTCACCCTTGATGGGTGCAACGCAAGGAGGGGAGGGCTTCCGGCGCAGCGGCAGGGGACCGACTCCGCGGCCTTCACCTCCAGTGGGTGGGGTGCGACCCTAGCGCTAGCTGGGAGGGCTAGCTCCATTTTCAGTAGGTCGGGCGGGGGTAAGCGTTCCAAACCCTACACCTCAAAGGAATGTAAGCAGCATGTAAGCAGAATTAAAGCCAGAATATGGTAAAACCCTAAAGCAGGTCTTTGAAAAACCCTAATGCAAATAAAGCAAACATAATCGGCGGATGCGGATCACCTAGGTAGTCGGGTGTTCGGCCCACGAAGGGCAGCGTTTTTTTGCATGCGTACGCAGAGCACAGGGCGGTGTGCCAAGGGGGGTCTCGCCTGGTCTCGCCAGGTGCTGCGGGGGGTGGGTCCGCAGCTCGTAGAGGTCTCGGTCCCCTTGGCAGTGCATCACCAAGCGCCCTGTTGGCATGTAACGGTAAGCACAGGACAGCTGGTGTCCCTCAATTGCATCCTCGCTGACCACGATGGCTGGGGATTGATTGGAGCCTGATCACCTCCTGCATACCCAGACCAAAGTGGCAGTGCAGCCGATGAAAGGGCTCCCTGTGCTTATCTGCATGCGCATGCCAACGGCCTTGGTGCAGCGCATGCATGCTGCGGATTTGTGCGGGTATAGGCAGGTCGAGCGGGGGTAAGCGTTCCAAACCCTAAACCCTAAAGGAATATGAGCAGCATGTAAGCAGATTTAAAAGCCAGAATATGGTAAAACCCTAAAGCAGGTCTTTTATAAACCCTAATGCAAATAAAGCAAATGAAATTAAGAACATGTGAAGTATGTGCCAGGATGACAGGTAAGGCCAGTGGTAGGTATTTCTTGTGCTGACATCACCCCTCCTGACAAACTGACGTTTCCTCGTGTGCCCCCAACCCATTCTGATCCTGCGTCTGGCTGTTGTGGTGAGGGTACCTCCGCCTGGTGTCCCGCGTGCGGGCCCAGGTGGGGCAGGGGCATTATGCCTCTGCTACAGCTCAGTGCAAACTGGGTGAGGGGTGAAGCCACGCAGTCAGGCGCAGGTGACGGGCCCTGTGGCTTTCCCGAAAGGGGGCCCTTGGTCTAAGTTGCCAGCCATGTGTGTCATGCAAAGCTTGATGAGGCCCCGTGGCGGGGGCCGAAACCAACGGGCATGAACTCCAGCAGGTGGCTGATACGTAAATTATATTCACCTTTATTCAATAGTTGAAATGCTATAGCAGAAACCATGGGCACCATGGTCATGTAATACATTAGTAATGTATCCGTGTATCGCCAGACAAATGTGACGAGGTGGGAAGAAGTTCTAACCCACAGCGCATCATGAAACACAGGGATTGATTTGACAATGCACTTCTCATGCTCCTGTGTGCTGATGGGCTGGATCATGATCTGATCGATCAATTAGCCAAAGCCTGCAAAATTGGACAGTTGCATGTGCCAAAATTGCAGCACCTCATGACTCCATGCACAGCACCTTAGTCAGCAGCAATACACCTGTATATGGGTACCCTAGGCAGACTCTGAAAGCTCTTGGTCCAGGCCCTTGGACTGGTTCGTTCAAGGTCGTAATAAGCCGTTCGCAAGTACTTCCGTTCCGAACGGGCCAGGTATTTGTGAGTCACACCACTCACACCCTCTTTCATGCAGACTCGAAGCTCCTAAAGGCTAGATATGTGTCGAGTATTTTCTCAGGTCCAAACAGTGACAAGCACCCATGCAGTTGCAACACAGGCCCCTTGTTTACTGCTTGTGAAGTCAACTGCGTCGAAATAGGTTTACAGCAACATGGTTTTGAGGCCCAACTGCTTGGCATCTGCCTGCCTGCACAAGGTTTCCATCAGAGTTTCCATTGCATAATGAACCGGCTGTTGACCTGATGGGTTTTGCAAAGTACCAAGCTGCGCACGGGCTGCAGGAGCGGTACATACATCTCAAACCCAGTCCCTGCTCAGAAAATCTCTTTCGCAGAAGCTATGGGTATGGATTTCTGCTACAGCTGGGTGGCGTCAGGTGCGTGAAAGCAAGCGCATATGTACATGCACTCGTTAGTAACTGGTCGTGCGCAATACAAGTTTCCCACCAGGACCGTGCTGCAACCGTCATCGTACAACCTGCATCCGCCTCCTTTGTCCAGACCTATGTCTTGGGTACTTCGCCGACACACCTCAGGCTCCTCAACACACCTGCCCATCAACCAGTGGCAATTGCAGCTGTAAGTCTTGAAGGCATCTTCTAGCTGAGCACTATGCTGCATGCTCCCAGTGACACAGTGGCCTCGCCCTGATCAAATTCCACCCACATATGTCCCCCACCCCACCCACACACCCCTTGTCCCAGGTGCCGCCCCCGCCTGTCCACCACCACCCTATACACCCTGCTGGCGCTGGCACTGCTGGTGATGACCAACCTGTGGGTGTCAGACTACTTTGTGCCCCCCGCCTGCTACGACCAGTCATCTGTGGCCAAGGCGCTCACACTGCTGCCGCACGATATGCATATGGCGGGGGTTGGGGCAGGCAAGAGAGGGGGAGTGGGTGGCGCATCAAGGGGGAAGGGAGTGCCACAGCCTGTAGCTGGCAGACAGTCCAGTGGTGTAGCAAGGCTGGAGGTAAGGGGTGCAGACACGGGAGTGGGTTGAGAGGGCTGCGTATCAATACCCTAGGTTAGGGTATTAGGGTGTACCTGATTGATACATCCACAGCTTAAGGGTGAACAGCGCGCGCAGCTGCCATTACTGTTACATGCCATGAAAATCATTTGCATAGGAACGCCATGGGCAGCGGGGTCAGCATTTGACCGCACATTGCATAGGTGCCCAGTGTATGCCCCTGGCATTACAGCCTGATACCTCGGTCAGGCAGTGGCACAGTGGAAAGGTACTCGGATTACAGTAAATAGGGTACCCCTATTCTACCCTACCTCCCCCCCACATCCTCCCCTGGCCAGGTGCGTGGCAAGTTCCTGTTCCTGTCTGGTGCCAAGTACTACATCAAGGGGGTGACTAACGGCACATTCAAGAGGAGCAGGGAGGGAGACCTGTACCCAGAGAGGGATCAGGTGAAGGGGCGCAACAAGGAATTTTTGTCAAGTTGTGAATTCTGGAATGGGGTGGGTTTTCCCTTCATACTACATGTGCGCAACCCCTGGTTGGATGCGCTTCCGTGCCATTGGGCAACAAGTTTCATTTGGGACCTGAACTCACATACTTACTCGCGAGGCTGCAGGCTGGTATCCTTCATTTTGAGAAAATAGAATCCCCAGTCTAGGTCAGCAATGTGTTGGTGGCATGTAGCCGGCATTGTAGTTGGCGCGTCAGTATCACTGTTGAGCGATGAGCCTCCTGATTGCTCCGCCCTTGGCCCAGGCCCTGCGTGACCTGCAAGGCATGGCTGCTGCGCATGTCAACACGGTGCGCCTGTACACCCCGCCGCCCTGCTGGCTGCTGGACATGGGATACGGGCTGGGGCTAAGGTGAGGGGCCCTGTGGGGGTGGAGGGAGTATATGCAAGGTGGATAGGTAGAGGGAAGGGATGACTGTGTAGTTATACAGATCAGTGATACATTATAGTCTTCCTGGCGCATGCATGCCAATGCTGACATGTGCACTGCAGGGTAACCCGGCACCAGGCTGCATAGCAGAAATAGTGTAGCCATATGAAGAGTACAATTATTGCTGCATTTACCACAGTATCCAGCAAACGAGGATGCTGTTCCACATGTGCACCGCAGTGCAAGAAGCAATGCTCCTATATAACAGCATTGAACTTCCATGTCATGCCAGCCTTGGTAGACAAGCATATTGCCAGCTCAGAACATGAGTACTCTAGAGAAGTGAGGAAGCCTGCTAATGCCATCCTTTCCTGCCCACCAGGTTCATCATTGGCCTCCCCTGGGACCAGGACAGCATGTTCCTCAGCGCCTGCTCCCGCCATCACATCACCACCGTGGTGCGCAGAGTGGTTGGCGCACTGTCTGGCCACCCCCATGTGGCGCTGTACCTGCTGGCCAATGAGATGCCGCCCAAACTGGTGAGATGGTGAGTACATGCATCATGAAACCTGCAGGCATCAATTGCTGCTGTGCAGGTGTACCAGGTGCACCAGGTGTGCGCGTGATAAAGACAATATGTGCTCATTGTGATTATGATTATTATCATTTTTGTGATTACGATTAAGGTGCACATGCCATGATGTGTGGTATATACTGATTAGCTATGATTGCCTATCACAGTAGGCAATAGAGGACCTTCACACGTCCCTGATGCACATGGTGCCCTGACACGCATGCAAGCTCGCTTGCGTGGCTGCTAGCTGTCAGCCACCACATCAAGCCCATGCATGGATATGGGCTATGAGACAACACAGGATGCGGTAGCACTCGTTGTCAACAAACTGTTACAGTAACAACCAACTGTATACTTGACATGGTATACGTTGTAATACTAATTAAATTTCCCCTCCACCAGGTATGGCCACCCCGCAGTTTTCCTCCTTCCTGCACACCCTGTACCAGGCGGCCAAGGAGGAGGACCCCAGGGCGCTGGTCAGTGCAGCCAACTTCCCCACAACTGAGTATATGAGCCTCCCCTTCCTGGACCTGGCGTCATTCAATGTGTACATCGAGGACACCGGCTCCTTTGCAGGCTACATGGCGCGGCTGCAGACGCTGGTGGGGGAGCGGCCGCTGCTGCTGTCAGAAGTCGGGGTGAGGCAAATGATGGGCAGCCAAGATGGCGCTAGGGTGTGTTGTGGGCATCCAGAGTCCTGTGTGGAGGGTGAAGTATGCGTGCAGGGGGGGCTGTGAGTAGCATTTGTTTTTTATGTGTGATGCATCCACATGTGAATGCATGGCTGTCAATGAATCCATTCAGTGTGTCACTCAGTTGTCCACATCACATGCACATGCACACCATGGTGATTCATCATGACCATAGCAGTCCCTCCTCAGGTTGACAACTACCACCACGACTTCAGCTACCAGGTGGACGTGCTGAGCCCGAGGTGCGGGCGGCGTGGCAGCGGGGCCTAGCCGGGTGTGCCTCTTTGCGTGGACTGACCAGTGGGCGGTGAAGAACAGGGAGATAAAGGACTGGTGAGCAGGAGGGGAGGGGGTGGCTACAGGTCACACGGTTGGTCCTGTCTTGTTGAACTGCAAATGTGGCAATTGGAGGCAAATGTGTCGCCCAGTGAATTGCGCAATGTAATGTGAGGGCAAGTCGAGCAAGTCCAGGGGTTCATGTTGGGCAAAGTGTATTAATGCATGTTCCCATTACGCTCCAGCAGCCCAGCCAGAGCTAGTTTGGCCCAGGGTCCACCGTTTCTGTACCTGCGCACACAGCACATGTTGTGAGCGGGGCCAAAAATACAGGCAAGCCCAAGGAAACCTCTCACTAAGGTCCTGGAGCACCTTCCCACTGCCCATGCCCACTCCCATTCCGCCCACCTGCAGGGACTTTGGCCTGGTCACCCGCACCCGCACCGCCAAGCCCGCCCTGGCTGCCGTGACCCTCCTGTTCTCCTCCGTTCCCTTCCACCCCCTGGAGCACCAGTGGCCCTTTGTGAGCGTGGCTGTGTGCATGCACAACAACGCAGCAACCATCAGGGAAACGTGCCAGGCGCTGGGCAAGGTGAGGGGCAGTGGGGGCTGTGCCATGTACGCAAATGCAGGTGGCAGGATGGCATGTTTGATGGATCTGTTTCATGCCAGACCATCAAAATGTGTTCGCACATGGTGAGCGCAGACGCAGGGGGACCCGGTACACCCAGGGTCGCAAACCTGGGTATAAAAAGTATTATTACAATATTCTTTACTGAACCATAATGAACCATTTTGAAATTATTTGACCTGCTCATTCATATGTCAATTTACAGAACCAAACTATATTATATTATATTGCGGGGTTAAACCTATTAACATGCATGATTTATTGTGAATATGTAATTGGGATTTTAATTTTGTAACATATGCCACATTATAACAGTATTTCAAATTTAATTTGTATATTAATGAGGTCATTCACACCTGCGCTCTCTTGCCTGTATGTATAGTGCGGTACTATTTATCATAAGATGTTCACCCCGCACACAGATCCACTACAACTCCTCCGTGTTGGAGATCCTGTTCATTGATGATGCCTCCACAGACAACACACTGGCCCTGGTCTAGGACTGCATTGCGCAGGGGGGGGTGAAGGGGGCCGCGGTGCTCATCCACGCCACCAACAGGGGGCTCAGCGCGGCACGCAACACAGCGCTGGGGGCTGCCAAGGGGGATATTATAGCATACACAGGTGGGAGGTGGGGAGGTGGGGAGGAGGTAAAAATCATATCGTGTACGAGTGGAGAGGTGGGGCATTACCCATTGCAGGCAATTACAATTGCCTGCATATATATTACTCTGTAGGGTCGGTGCCACACTGGGGCTATTTTTCAGCTATGGTAATCGGTGGTGCACATCCAGTGGTGGGCACCAGCTCTTCCTGAAACATGCATGACTTTGAGCCCGCTCGATTTATGGCACTTTGTGCCGAGTGGAGCCTCTCTTGCAGATGGTGATGCCATCCCCGACCCCCACTGGCTCCAGTACCTGGCCTATGAGTTCCCACACCGCAATGTCTCGGCTGTGGGTGGCCCAGCAATGGGCCCCCCAGAGCCCGGCCTGGTGGCCAATGCCATTGCAAACTCCCCTGGTCAGGCCGCAGCAGTGCTCGTCAGCTACTATGACGAGCCGAGCACATCCCTGGGTGTAACATGGCCTACAACCGGAGCATACTGGTGGGGATCGGTGGGCTTGATGCGCAGTTCAGGATTGCAGGCGATGACGTGGATGTGTGCTGGCGTCTGCTGGACAAGGGCTGGGTGCTGGGATACCATCCGGCGGCACTGGTGTGGCACCACAGGCGGGCAACGGTGCACAGGTGGGGGCAGCAGCCTATTTTTTCCCAACACGCCATGGTGCAGGAGTCCTTGAACTAACCACAATGTCAGCATCCATCTCTAGGATGCCATCATGTTACATATATATTTCTCAAATCTATTATCAACCAGTAATAAGATTTTAGCTAATACGTCCAAACGAATATATCTTGCATGTGCTGGAAATACTTCTCAGCTCAAACCCACTCAACTACAAACTTTTGGTTTCAAGCAAGTTAAATTAACTTGGCTATGACACCCATTTCACACCCTTTTCTGCTCGCCTCTTGGCGTCACCTAGGTACCTGTCCCAGCAGCACCTGTACGGCGTGGCTGAGGCAATGCTGCGCGTGAAGCACCCCGCAAGATACAACGCAATGGGGCAAGCCAAGTGGAAGGGGCACATCTACGGGTCCACGGTGGGTAGGATGTATGGCAATGTCAACAGGCAGCAGAGGGGGCAGTGGAGCAGGGATTGGGGGATCCTGCATTACACACGCCATATGCGCATTCCCATAATTTTGAAGGTAGTATGCTGGGCATATATGCACATGGTATGGGCAGCACAGTGTTACACGTGTCACGTTGCTTGGTGCTACAGTTCAGGCGGGGAGTCCCCTGCAGGCCATGTCTGTCCCGCTCCCATTCCTGGTCAAGCACGGTGCGCGGGTCAACCACGGCCAGTTCAACAGCCACCTGTTCCAGTCTCTGTACAGCCCTGGCGCATCCGGGCTGGCGGCGCTGCCACTCATGCCGCACGCGCACCTGCTGCTGGTAGGAGCACTGGGGGCTGCAGGTGGGGCTGCGGTAATGGTCTGGTGCAGGGCTCTGAGTGGCCTGCAGTGGTCACATCTGGAAGTTGGGTATAAGTCTTCATAGTATGGATGAGCGCTGTTGGTGTGCAGGGGTATATTGTGGGCGAATGCGTATATTGCCAGCCATTGCAATGGCCACATGCTCCAGCTGGGTATGGTATTGTCATGCCAGCCCACCGTAGACGTCCCAGCTGGTGCATACCATAGTGGGCATCATGTGTGTGTGGATATAAGTGCTTGATTTAATATCAGCTGCATTGACTGGCACTGCATGGTGCAGGTGTTGGCTACCTTGCTTGGCGTCGCTTGCTTGTTGTGAGCCTGGTGGTGGCGCTGGCGCTGTCTGCCCTCACGGTCAGCGAGGCGGCGTACAGTGCGCTGCAGATGCCGCTGATCAGATACAAGCAGTGAATGCCGGGCAACGGGAGGCATGGAATTGGCTACCTGACTTAGGGAAGGGAATGTGCCTGTTTGAGCGCGCATGTCTTGATTTTTGCAGACCATTAATAATATTGTACACCCCTTGATGTAAACAGGGGTGATCAAATGTAAACCAGGAAGCACAAATAAATATATAAATTTCCTGTCTTTATTCCAACACTCCTTGGTGCAGCCTGTGAAGGCACTGCAGATGATTGCACCTTGCAGCACAATGCCGTGACAAGGATACCCATGGCACAAGCATGCACGTGGCTACGCAGGGTGCCTAAATCCCCGCCTTCCAACCTTTGCAGGCCAGCTGGCCTGATCACCTCCCCGCTCTCCCACCTCCATGCCGCCACCCTGGTCACATGCCTACCTGCTGCAGCCAATGGCACGCCTAACAGGCCTGCTCATACACATCAATGCCAGCGCTCCCACCCCCTACCCCTTCGCCCTCCCCCTCCCCACGCGCACCATCCACCTGCCATCCCAGTCTGGTCTGGACACAAGCACCGCCCTGCAGCGTGTGTACGAGTCGATGCTGCATGAGCGACAACCCGTGGCGCACAATGGGGAGTGGGATGTGTGGGACCTGGAGTACAGGGCGGGGTACCTGGCAGGTGTGCATGTGAGGGGGGAGGAGTGGGGACTGGCAGTGAGGAATTGGTGTGTATGCATCCGCACAAAGTACCATTTTGCTGACAGACAGTGCGGGGAACATGATTAATGAACGTTCCACTCATCATGGCTACATTGCCATGCACACTGGTGGGGCCATGACTTGCTTTGGAAGCCAAATGGTTGCAATTGCTGAAGCATTGCACGGGTGGCACCCGAGGTATACCAGTGTACGTGACAAGGACCTATCATCATGCATAGCTTTTAAACATGCAAATGGTAATGCACATGAGAGACGCGTGTCAATATTGCGTCAGTTGTGTACTTAGCTATTTGCAAATGTATGTGACACTGCTCTGCAGGTGGGCGCACATGCGCCTGGTGGCATTTGAGTGGCACACCCGCACACACAGCCTGGTGCGCGTTCAGGTGTGGAGGCACGTGCAGCCGCTGGCGCTGGCTGCAGGGGGGCTGGTGGGGGCAGTGGCGGCAGCGGCGGTGAGGGATCCTGGTGCAGGGGGTGGCGTCAAGGTGGCTGCGGTGGCTGGTGTGGTGGGCCAGGCTGTGGTGGTGGTGACATGGAACCAGGCATGTGCGGGTATGGCGGGGCTGGTGCAGGGGCTGGAACTGCTGCGGTGATAAGTGGCGGTGGGGGGGGGGGCGCAACCCAATCACTGATGTGAAATGGCGCGGCAATGGTCATATTTTGCAACGAGGAGGTGATTCAGACAGGACAACTTCAATATATCACTGATTCAGAGTGATATACATCTGATTCAGATGCTTTACACGTGTCATCTACATCTTGTCAGGATATTTTAATCCTTAAGTCTAGACTTCAACATCTGGTGCCAGTCCAACTTTAAGGGACTTCAAGGCCTGGCGCTTTGAAGGCCGAGTAACAGGGCGCCTCACGGGCCATCTAGCCTAGGCTGATGTGACATACTTCTCAGAACGTCGTTTATAGACATACAGCAGTGCATTTGGTCTATAATATTGTGTCAGACTAGCTAGACTACGGTAGTTACTAGCCTGGGCCAGCGCTGGGCACAATCATAATATGATCCTGAATAAAAGCCGCGGAAAAACACACATTACCATAAGTTGTTGAACATGCAATTCCCACCTTGCTCCAAATAATCCAAATAATGCACTGCCAATACACTCTTGGCCAGTTTGGTGCTAAGCTGATGTCACGTGATCAGGAGACCATTGTGTGCATGGACCATGGGTGCCTTGCATATACGTGGCAATGTTTGCAAACAAAAGGGAAAATCATGATTGCACAAAGCTACTACTTGTTGTCACCCGGCGCAATCCAAAATTGTTGCCATCCCTGCATGCGCAGAGAAGCCTAATGAAATCATTCGGCATGTTGTGCTGGTGGCAGGCCCTCCTAAGCCTCCACACGAGCGATTAGGGTGTCAAAGACCACCTCCAGCACATTATCCTGGGCAGGTCAGGTCTTCATTGCTGCAACAGCTGCAATTGCCCCTCAGCTCACCACATCCTTCAAGTGCCCTGCGCTAGGGTTTCCCTTGGCCCCCCGCTGCACTGCTCCATGCCCTCAGCTCCTCCTGCAGCCCCGCCAGCTGGCCACCCAGCCGCCGCAGCACCTCGTCCTTGCGCCGCACCTCGGCCTGCAGCTCCGCCACCTGGCGCTGCAGGGATGCAGGGTCCGCAAGGGGGGCGCCACCTGCAGGGGGGAGAGCAGGAGGCACATGTCGGTGCAGAAAGGTCGCGCATGCGGTTGTACGAGCAGCGCCAACCACATTTAAGGGGGTAGATATGGATAACGTGCAACCCCTGTATCAGAAAGGACGAAAGGGAACACGGACCGTAGTCTTAGGGGATGCAAGCGCAAGCCAACAAGCTCATACCAGGGCTGTACCCAGCCACTACATGGCATGGGGGGGGCATTACTAGCCCATGCCGGAGCGCAGTGATCCAACCAAAGCCCACGTGCGGCGCACGGCATGACATCTACCAATGGACCGTACACGCACCGTTTGCCTGTAATTCCCCTGCCCCTGTGCCCCCACAGCTGCTGGCCCCCCCTCCCCCCCCTTCCTTGAGCGCCCCCCTCAGCGCCGCCACTGCCGCCAGGTACTGCCCCCGCACAGCCTCTAGGCGCTGCATGTCCAGTGGGGGCGGGGGCGCGCCACCTGGGGCAGCGGGGCGGGTGGCAGCAACACAAAGCTCAACCACTGCCTGAGTGACCAGCAGCAGCTGGTCGAGGTGGTGGTTGGGGTCGGAGGGGGGGATGACGGGTGGGGAGGTGGCCATCTCCATGTGGAGGGCCAGTGGTGGGTGGTGGTGGATGTGTGCGGCTGCTTGGCACGACTATGTCTGGCTAGCTGTTTGTGTTGAGCAGGTGTGTATGGCGGGTGGCTCTGGGCTGGGTAGCCAATGCTGCAACAAGGGCAGTGCGGCTTTACCTCCCTTGCACTGCAAGTTGCAGCTCTCAATCGGCAGCAGCGAGGGTGTTGCAGCAATGCCACCTTTGCTGGAAAAGGGGCGACGCATGCAGCACTATGGAAGACTACTAAAGCAGTTATAAATAGGAGTAACCACTGCATGCAGCCAGCGACCCGTCTGTATTTTAAACTGATTCATAATGCATGCATGCCTGGGTGTAAATGCATGCATAGAGGTATCCCGTACATCTTGAAGTTGTTGTGTAGGACTCACAGATCCAACCAGGTCACCATACCAGGTTTTCTCAGACGGCCATGTCAGGCTGTATCTCCTGAACTGCGCCAAGAAGCTTAAGGCACACAGGTAGAGGACGACGTCTCTTTTGAAGCCACACTAAAGCCAAGTTTGATGTACCGTATCTAACGTGCTGAGAACAACGTCACACAAAAGCGACACGGGTTCACTGGCTGAACGTTTGTTGTATAACGGTCAGCGGTTTCTTACAAATACACTTGCGGTGCCAAAGGACTCTATTGAGCGACTCCCTGGGACTGGGTGCCGTGTTAGGCAAGCTCAGATACCGTCTGCCCCTTGGGTACACCAGCAGAGGCTGGGGATCGGTGAGTGGGAATCAGGCTGCCCTTTTGGGCAACAAGTCTCAGTGTCTGGGGCAATGGAGGTGGTCACCAAGCCTTAGGTTGGTTACAGTAGATGCACATCAACGTTGCAGCGCCACACAATACAACAACACACTCCAGTAGACAGAGTGTCCACGATAGTCACAACGCGCAGTGTAATAACTATTTTGGGTGTTGCTCCACAGCGAGGTGCACTGGCCGCCGTGTGGGGCACGCAAGGCAGCCAGGATGAGCCAGTCAGCTCTGCTCACTTGAGCATGAGCAGGTCATCGAATGCATCGCGCGTGCGCCGGGGCCCCTGGCTGCCCTGGCGCCACGCCTCGCTCACGGGGGAGGTGGATAGCCTGCAGAGGGGTGGGGGGACATGCTGTAGGAAGGGAATTGCGGGGGTACATTGCCGTGCATACATCCTGCTCAACACTTGCGCAACATGGCCAGTGCACACTCTGTGTTCAGGCGCAGCACGGGTGCACACATCTGCCGTTTCCACCTACCGGTGCTCCGCACGAGGAGGGGCCGCTGCCACAGGGACTGCCATCGGGGCCGCGCCATACCCCGCTCCAGGCCCGCCCCCATGCGCCATGCCGTTGGGTTCATAGCGCCTGTAGCCGTAGCCATTGGCCACGCCAGGGGCTGGATGCATGGCCATGTGCCCGTTCTGCACCGGTGCGACTGCCATGGGGACGCTGTTGGTCCCAGGGAAACCGGCTGACTGATGGTGCTGCGGCATGCCAGCGTACATGCCAGGGTGTGTAGGGTAGGCGTCTGGCGAGGGCGCGCTGGGCGATGCCAGGGGTGTGTTGTATGCTGTGAGTGAGGGGACGCTGGCCAGCGATGGCATTGACGAGATGCCGCTGGTTGCCGTTGAGAAGGAGGCATTGTCTGAGAAGCCGGATTTGGCGCTGGTGGGCTCTGGGGGTGGGCACAGGCACGGATGGGTCAGATGGGTGTGCGGTGTGAGGAAAGCAGTGCATTGCCAGGGGTGGCACCTTGTGCGCGTGTCCATTACTCAGGGCAACTCCAACGCCAGCCGCCGCAGGCACACAAGTCACCCTCGCTGGGCATGGGTGCAGTGGGACGTACCTGCAGAGCCTGGCGATGCAAAGGGGTTGCCGCTGGCGCTGGGCGTGGGCGTGCCCATGGGGGCAAAGGGGTCGGAGGCGCTGGCACTGGCTGGGCCCAAGGTGGCTGACGCCATCTGGAATGATAGGAGGTCGTCCATCGGGGAGGCGGGTGCAGCAGATGGGCCAACCTCAGGGTGGGAGTCAAAGGAGCTGCACGCAAAGGGGAGGGGGGTTGATGACCACTACACACGCTTGGGTGCTGTGT
Organism: Heterotrichella gracilis; assembly: GCA_032358255.1. Lineage (NCBI taxonomy): Eukaryota > Xanthophyceae > Tribonematales > Xanthonemataceae > Heterotrichella > Heterotrichella gracilis. The sequence goes on from JAULBX010002778.1 coordinate 63,545, forward strand.
ATGCCTGGACCTTTGATTGGGGCTGGGGTGCATGGGTTGGGATATGCCCAGGGACTTACAGTAGGTCGATCAGGGGGGCGGGCTTTCTGGCTGCAGGTTGGATCTCGTTTGCTTCCTCCCTTGCTTCCTCCTCCTCATCTTGATCATCCTCACCGTCACTGGCACCCGCCATGGCCTGCAGGGAGAAGCACCATGCATTAATTTGGGGGCTCCAGACCAGCCACTGTCCTAAGGCCCACCAGCATAGGCCTCCGAGCATAGGGCACAGATGCCGTCATCAGGCAATGGCCATCTTGCTAATCGTAATGCATGTTTTGTTTGCAAATCAATTGTGTCCCATGAACGTCCCCTGGTTCCTTTGCGGAAATCTGTACCAATACCACCCGGTTGACGATTGCCGGGGCTGTGGTGCAATGCAGTACCCATGCCGCCCCACCCCCTGCACTAGCTAGGTTCCACCCACCGCCTCCAGCGCCTGCACCATTGCCCCTAGGTTGTCAAGCGTGTCCAGTGCAACCAGCGCCCAGTCGTTGGCCACCTCGCCCTCGAATCGGGTCAGCCCCGTCACATCCGCCTCAAAGTCCCCCCTGAACCCCTTCACCTCATCCAGCAGCATTTGCGCCTGGTGAAGGTCGTCCACGCGCGGGGAGGAGCAGGCCTCAATCTTGTCAGCCATGCGCTGCATGGGAAGCATCGTAGGGGTTCAGGTCTTGCTGGCTGTGGCGCAGGTGCAGTGAGGCGTTTCTGCACCATGCCATACTTGCCAAGGCAAGGCAGAGCATGCAGGGGATTACGCAGGGCTGGGTGAGCATGCATCACCCGTTGACAAGGGTTGGCCAATCACATTCCATCCTTAATCACAGCCCATGCCCATGTACACCCGCCACACAGCTGCCGAGCACAGAAAGCCATGTGTCCTGGCGCCTCCGCCTCCCTCACTTCTGCCGCTCACCTTGAGCTTGAGCATGTACAGCTTGGACTTATCCATGTCCTCCTCAACGCAGGTGGCGGCGCGGTTGAAGTGCGCCACATCCCCGTCACCCCCCGCCTCGCCCTCGCCCAGGTCCTGGCGGGAGTAGGAGCGGTGGCGCCGGCTGAATGAGGACATGACGCCGCTCATGGCACCGCCGCCGCGCGACCGGTCCTCCGCATACCCCGCCGACCGGCGCGCACTGCTGATGCGGTCCTTTGAGGCCATGGTGCGCTCGTACATGTCCCCGCCATGCTGCTTCAAAAAGGCAATGGCGGCCTTGTGCGCCAGGTCAAATGCTTCCTCGTCCGCCACCTTGCGGCCGGGGATGCGCTCCGTGATGGAGTACACGTCGGCGCACAGCTCGCGCTCGATGGGCTCAACCTTGGCGGGGCAGTCAGCAAAAAGCTGCAGGGGAGGGGTGGGTGGGGTGGGCAGGAGCCAGCACATGCGTGGCGTGCAATGGCATGGCGCGTGCAATTACGAGGAACATGGCATGGCGCGGTGGCTAATGGGATGGGTGGGATGGCGGAGCAGCTCATGGTGCATGGACCTCCACTGGGTTGGAGGGATGCTGCCGCTGGCACGCGTGTTGCGTAATAATCTGAGCCGCGGCTGGTAAACGCTGATATACTAGTTCTCATTCTTAAAGGTGCATGGGACTAAGCATGCAGATGCCATTGGGCATTGCCATGCCCTATGGTGCGCCTGGCCTCACCTTCTCCAGCAGGATGATTCCCAGCCACACCTTGTGCGGGTTGGACTGGTCCAGGCGGTTGCGGATGAGGTCAAGGAGCACCTGCACAGGCCAGGGGGGAGGCGTCAAAGAATGCAACACCGTACGCCCTGCCATGCCGTTTGCCCACACACATGAACAAAGTCAATTGGCGGGAACACACTGCAGACAGCAGTGCATTTCCTGCATGGGTGGGGCTCATTCCCCCCCTGGGCCCTCCATTCCTGGCCCTGCCCGCACCAGGTCTGTGATGTCCCCGTCTGTGTTGACTATATCAACCACCTTCTGGTTCAGCCCTGCGTCTGGCTCCTGCAGCGTCTTGGCTGTTGCCTCCTGCATGAGCGTCTGCAGGTAGGCTGCGTGCACGTTGCGCGAGTAGGGCAGTCGCCCACTCAGGCCCTTCTTCAGCAGCTTGAGGGAGGAAGTCATAGTGGCCACAAGGGGAGGGCAGGAGCCAGTGGAAGAGGATGGTGCTGGTTGGGTGGACTGGTCTCTGCAGTGGTGCGTTGAGTAGGTTTTGAGCGCATGGCCTTCTGAAACCATGGGGGTTGTGGGCGTGTGCATGCAGGGAGAAAGTTGCAAAAGGTTGGCTGGAAACCAAACTAGACCAGTGTTTGCAGACTAGAGCACTAACCGTGGCCACGGCAGCCTATCATACCACGCACTTCGCGCCTCTAGGACCCACAGTACTGCACACAGCAGTTGAGGTGTACTGCACACCAGCAGTAGGGTTTTCGTTGGGTGCAGGGCAGGTGGAGCGAGTGAATGGCTGACCACATTGTCCACCGGCACAGCGAGCGGCCAGAGCAAGCCTTGATTAAACTGGGCTGGTGCAACCCACAGACACGAACGGCCACAGAACAGCTCTCTCGTTGACTGCGGTTAGGTCACCGGATGTGTGTCTCGGTGACCAGGTGCAATGCCCATCAGCTGGAAACGCCCCACAAACCTCACTGGTATGGATAGTAAACAAAGTGTAGACAACTAGCATCGAAGCCCGTTTGTGCTGCACACCGTGGGCACGTACAGGCACAGCCATTGTGGGCAGCATCCGACCGAGTGGGGGTCTGTGAATGGTACTAAAACCGCGTCCCGCAAACCAACGTAACTACGAAGGGTCACACGACGTTGATTAAACGCAGTTCTATTCCCACGCGTGCACGTCCTAAACTCGTCAACCTACTTCTCACTTTAGTGGGCGACGCAGACACCCCACCAGCAGCCCCCAGAGTTTCTGCGGCAAGTCTGCACAAAGGTCTCGGTCTGGCAACACAGCAGTTCCAGTACCCCGCTTTATTATAATAGAGGAACAGATCACTGACAAACCAACTTGATCCGGAAAATAGCAGGCACTGCCAATGACGAAATGGAGGCGTTGCTCGGAGGTTTCTTAGTTTCTCCGGTCGTTTTTCAACTTCCGCGACCTTGTCGATTCAGGGTTTTCAAGATTATCGGAGCAGGGTTCAAGGACAAAGTAAAATCACAATGAATATTATCAAAAAATCCACTTTTCTCTGCTCTTTCATCTGTTTTGAACTGCCATCCGTAACACACCAAGTTGGGGCTCTCCAATCAGTCCAGGCTCGTGGGCCTGCCGCAGAAGGCGGATTGGGTGGTTACAAAGGTTATTTCTTCTTCTTTTCCAGCAATAGAGTAGCAGTACACAGTGAACTTTAGAAAATAAAAGAAAAGGAAATAAAAGCCAAAGGCGTGCTTAAGGTGTTGTATACAGAGAACATCAGGTCACACTTGAACCCTCCCGGCCCTGTTGCAACAACGGCCTTGACAAGGCCGCTGGGGGTGTCACTAGTGAACCCCCATGAGTGTGTGGGGGGGGTTGTCACGTGCCCACAGGAATGCCCTCGCGAGCATGACCGCCATTGCAACGTAGGACATCCGCTCTGTGCTCGCCCCCATCTAAAACCTGCCCCACCCCACCACACCCCTGCTGCCATGCGCCTCCTGCCACGCCCCCCGTGAAGCTACCACCCCTGCTCCCACGCATGTCCTCCGCACCCCCCCACCCGCTGCCCTGGCTGTGGCTGTGGCTGTGGCTGCTGCCTGTTGCCGTGTGCCAGGGGGGGGTGGTAATTGGAGAGCCGTGGCTGGGCAAGGGCTGGGTACCCAGGGAAGAAGGCGCAACACTCTGCACACATGCGTACACGGGTGGGTAGGGCACACACCGACACCCACACGGCATTACACATCAGTTTGGGCATGCCAAAGCAGCAAACACGCATGCGTGGGTACTCGCACTGGTCAAAGGTGCACCCAGCGGAGCCAACACGCATGCCCCCCACTAGTCCCAACATCCATGTATGCAGGGCCACCCAGCGCTGCCGCACCATGTCGCTTGCGCCGCTGCCGCTGCTGGTGGGCCGCTTGATGGACAGGTGGCGCGACCCCGCAGTGTGCACCCCTGCGTGGCGCGGCTGCAGGTGCCAGTCAAAGGGCAGGCCAGCGGGTGCAATGGGGGCCACATGCTCCTCGTCCTGGGCACAAGGGGGGAGGGGAGAGAGACGGATTCAGCTTGGCTGGGGAGGGCGTAGATGGGCAGGGAGAGAGGTAAATGCCAGGTCAGGTGCAACAGGCAGTGGCATGCACCCTGACACAACTTGCGGTACCGCTGTTGGCAAAGTAGTTGCATATTTGCTGTACCACTACTGGCAAATAACTCAATGTACCGCTCCAGGCCTTGGTGTTGCCCCAAGTTGCCCCAAATGAGCATCCCCACCCACCTTGAAGCGCGTGCGCCCCCCCAGCAGGTGCTCCGCCCAGCTGCCCTGTGAGAACAGGAAGTACAGGAATGCCAGCAGCAGGATGGCGCTCATGGCCACGTTGGTGGAGGTGCCGCTGGGGCCGGGGAACTTGAGCCAGGCTGCAATTGCCAGGTTTGCAAAGAACAACGGCGTGCCTGCGCTGAACATGAGGAAGGCGCGGCGCCACTCGCCCTCGCACCGCGCGTTCCAGTGGTTGAGGAAGTTGCGGCGCGGGGCGGGGGGGCGCGCACCAGGGGTGTACCTGCACAGGAGGGGGGTGATGAATTATCACCATCACTGATAATGGTTACATTTTCCGCGATGGTCAATGGCCAACTATGAGGAGCCACTGTGTGCAGAGTGGTGCATGGTCATTTCCATCAAGCTGCATACATGCGCGGCCCATGGCACCTTGTCCAGGACGCCACACTGCATCGTGCACCTTGCCTACTGCCTGACAGGTCAAGAGCTGCTGCCACATTGTATGATATCCACCACACGCCACTGGCATGCGCAACCATGACACACGCCCATGGCATTCCTTCCAGTGCACCCATGCACCACTACAGGTGCCGGACAATGCCTTGCTTGCGTGTAGCCTGCTTCCCCCTTCTGTCCCTCCCCCTTATCTCCCCACCTTATCGCCCACCCCCTGCACTCGCTCATGAATGCCGCCTCCTCCTCCTCAGCAACGTATGCCCGACCAGTCTTGAGGATGGATGCGTGGATAAGGGAGCACATGACCATGGAGTTAAGGGTCAGGCCAACCTGGAGGGTGAGGAGGGGGGTGAGGGTGGGGGATCATCACCAGCGATGGGTGGAGAAACTGTGGTACCGGCCAGGTTGCCTGTGCAGCAGTGACGGTAGCCAAGTGGCTCGCTGCGGCAGCGCGAGCAGAGCGAGGGGCAAACAGGGGGGTATGAACGTGCAGGCAGTTTGCGGCGCAAGGTGCAAGGTATCAGGGCCATATCAGGGGCAATGTTAGTGGGTTGCAAGCAGCAGGGGCATGTGTGTGCCTGGGTGTGCAATGCGGAGTGGCCGCACCACCAGCGCCGTCGTCACTCCAAACAGAATGACCAACCACTCCGGCGCCTGCGCGCTGTCAAAGCTGAACTGAAGAAAGCCGGCCACAGCAAAACCTGTGCATGGGTAAGGAAGGGTGGCAAGCGTGTCATGCGGGTGGACACTGGCAGAGAGGGCTACGACTGCTCGGCCACTGCCACCCGGCTGCCTAGGTGCTTCCTCCAGGCAGCGCACACGTGCAGTGGAATGTGCAACATCGCTGCTGCGGGGATGTCCCCCACTCCACGATGATCACATGGCCAAAACATCCCTGGCACATGTTCACATACTGCCCATTCAACCCACACCTGCACATTCAGGATGTTCGCAAGACCCTAACAAACACCCTGCACACGCGATGATCCCCTGCCATGCCCTCCCCTACCTTGCCCACCCACTACACATCCCACCCCCAACCACACCTGCGATGAGCGCGGACAAGTTTGAGATGCCCTTGAGCTGCTCAGCGCGCTCCTCCACATCACGCCGGTTCTTCTCAACAAACCTATCCCATAGCACCCGCGCATTGTCAAGCACGCGCTGCTCAATGTCCTCACACCGCCAGGCACGCTCCTCCGACCTGGGGATGTGGTGGGAGGTGGGCGGGCAGGCGGGATAGGCCAGGGGGAACTGCTGGCAAGATGTAGATAATCACAGGGTTGAATGGAGGAGTATGACGTGCAGCAAATGGGCTGCCTGGTATGTCATGGTACATCACATGCACCGCTGGGCACCAGGTGTGGTAGACATGGCACAGGCAGGCAGCCTTGGGTGTGACATAGTGTATGGCCCTTGACATGGCACAGCCAGGCCATGCGCCACGCCGCTGCAACTGCCTCCAACAATAGCCCTGCTTGCACCCATCCTTACTGCATCCATCAGCACGTCAAGTCGAGCAGTGCATGCGGGACGGCACCAAACTACAGGGTTTTGCTCAGGGACGCACTGGAAGTCCAGCCCCGCCTCCGCCCACCGCCGTTCCTGCCCCCTCCAGGCCAGGTCCTCGCGCCGCCATGACCGGTCCTCCTCACGCCAGGCGCGGCTGAGGGCGGTGTCCAGCCCAGTCAGCACAGCCTGGGCAGTATCAAAAAACGCCTCCGCCATGGCACGTGAAACCCTAGCTTAGGGTCCTGCCACGGCCGGCAAGAGGGACCCGGTGGAGGTGGCGAAGTGGTGCGGCTGGGCTCAGGTGGGTGCAACGTGTTCAGGCTGTAGAGTTGCCAAGCCCATTAGGCCAAGGGTGCACAGACACTACTGCGCAGCACCTAGTGTGACGTGGTAAACGCAGATAGCCCGCTCCTGCTATGAAGTCACCTGCGTTGTACGGGGTAAACTTGTTTGGTTACTTCCGAGTAGCTGGCTAAGGCAATTGGGTCCAGGTTTGCCACGGCAGACCAGTGACATGTGCCCTGGAGCATATGCATGCACATATGCATGCATATGGTTCCGGGTCAGGTAGAACCATGCCCAGCAGAGGGTGGACCTGGATATGCGCAGGCGGCCGTTGGGTTTACTCCTATGGAGTCGGAGGTCAACGAGGGAGGTGGAGCCGCGCAGCAGCAGAGGTCGGGTGCTGAACAGCGTTTCACCTCTGCAGTCACCACCAGTCCACCTGTGTTCGCACATACGCTCACCTGCACCTCCACACCGCGGCGTCACCAGCATATCCGGTAGTCAACAGTAAACAGAAACGACTTTGATCAACAGAAAGACTCATTAAATCAAGTCGATTTAAGATATTCATGATAAAATAAAATAAAATAAAAAAAACGAAACATTATTTAGAGAATGACCTGCACTGCATGTCTATCACTGATAGTATCAGCGTGTATCCTGGTGATACAGAGTACACTAGTGCCTTTGTCTGTTACTTGCCATGTTTGAAGCATGACTTTCGCTGCAACCAGGGTTTCACCGTTTGAATTTCTTGTCAGAAACGTCGCTGGTTTGGCCGCGTAGGCCTCCAGCTGGCAACACCACTGGGTACTTGCTAACTCGTTAACTGGGGAGCGCAGCCTTGCTGGGTGCAGACATTGCGGGTTTAGAACCCATAAACACAACTAGTGCAGCTTTGCATGAGGCCAGGCCGCAAGGTGGGTAGCTGATCCACCTGGCTGCATAACCGCAGACTCTGAAACTTTGGCACTCTTAACTGCAGAACGCTCTTACCTCTTGCTGTCGGCCTTGCCGTATGTTTAAAACGGACTATGTCAGTCAGTGAAGTGGGTCCCTCGCTGGGCGCGCAGTGGTTATGAAACACATATATGTATGCATGCAGTGTTGCATGCGCCAGGTGGCAATGTGCAGCAAAAGCCCGCCAGGCTAGGGCAGCAACGCCAGTCTTAACCGCTGAAATTGGGGTTGCCCACTGTACGATTGTAACTCCGTGCCCCTGATTGTGCAACATCTTTAGGGTCGTTTGCAGTACATTTGGTGAACGCCAGTTGAAAACGCATGTCCGCTGCTGCAGCATGGGTTCACGATCACCAGCACCGCATACCCTGGTGGGACAACACGCAACTGCACCGTGCACTGCCCATTAGCTCCCCAGCCTCCTGCATTCCATACAGCTGCCACAAAGCTGCCACTCTTTTGTCTACACCACACAGCACTCACCACCCTCCAAGCCATGGCTGCACCACACTTTACCCAACCCACTTGTTACCTGCAGCTCCTCCTGTGAAATATCCTACCAGCGCCACCACCAGTGCACCCCATCAGCAGCCTTTCGCCTAGTCCATGGTGCGTGTGACCCGCCCAGCCTGATGCGTCCGCACTGACAGCCTCCACCCACCCACCCGGCAACAGCCACTCCTGCAACCCCAGCACAGGTAGGAGGGGACCACACTGTACACCCGTACACTTTGAACCACCCAGCACACAACCAGCAACACAGCAAACTGCCAACCCCGCGCGTCATGTGTGCTGGCGTGCTCACCGCTATTCCCAATTGGGACACCCTCCCCCCCCCCACCTCGTCCCCCCCCACCTCCCCCCACCGCACCCACACCCACCACCATCCCCCTCAGGCCCATGGCGCTGCCTGTGCGCACCGCGGTGCTGCTGGCCCTGGTGTGCTGCCTGGGGCTGGTGCAGGCGGCAGCAGCGGCGCCAAGCAACAAGAAGCCGCCACCTGCGCGCAAGCGCCCGCCACCCAGAACAAGCACCAAAAGGCCCCCACCTGTCAAGGGTACCAAAAGGCCACCGCCCGTCAAGAATACCAAAAGGCCCCCGCCCGCCAAGAGTACCAAAAGGCCCCCGCCCGTCAAGAGTACCAAAAAGTCCCCGCCTCCCAAGCGCCGGCCACCACCCCCGCGGCGCAACCCGCCGCCGGCACCCCCACCACCCAACGCATACCCCACCGCACCAGGTAAGCAAAAACATTTGAGATACCATTACAACAAAAAAGGAGCAAATTTCTGGTGCCAAGTGGGCCCAGTGCCATGTTCACCCTGCACACACGTGACCATGCCATGCGCCTCAGCCTTGTGGACCCAAAATTTGCCTCCATCCAGCACACCACACCGCTGTTGCCCTTGCCCCCGCACTGCCCCACCCCCCACCCGCCTTGCCCCCACCCGCAGCCTGGAGCCTGAAGGGCGCAAGCGCGGGCGCCAGCAGCAGCGCACCCCACAGCAGCCCCGCCAATGCCATTGATGGAAAATCCGCCACTGTGTTCACCAGCCGCCGCCAGGTGGCGCCCATGTGGTGGCTTGACCTGGGCCCCGGGGCCAACGTTGCGGTGGTCAGCGTGCTGCTCAAGCTGCCAGGTGGGTGACGGGGCTGCCTGCTGAGGGCGTGGCCATGGGCATGGCAGTGCGAGGCCATGCATGCATGCAGGGTGCGGGCATGCCAGCATGTGGCGGACGCTGGAGGCTCCTTTGAGCCGCCTGTGAGGCACAACACAGGCAGGGTTTGTGTCCTCCCCTTCTCACCCTCACCCTCCCCTGGCCCGCAGCCCCGCTGTCCAACTACGAGATCCGCATGGGCAACACCCCGCCCGGCACACAGAGCGACTCCCCCAACGACCTGTGCGCAGCAGATGACATCGATGCGCTGCTGTCAGACACGCTGGTGGAGTGCCTGTCGCCGCCGCCCAGCGGGAGGTACCTGTCGGTGGCCACAGCGCCTGGGGATGGGCAGACGCTGGTTCAGCTGGCGCTGCAGGACGTGGCTATCTATGGGGTGAAGGGACAGGTGGCGGCGGAACGTGCGTGCGGGGGATGGGTGTGGGGAGAAGGGGGGTTGGGGGTTGAGGCAGCAAGGGGGTAGTGCTGCGCCTGCTATGTGTTGCGCGTGCCGCCGTGTGTTCGTTGTACATTGTACATTCATGTCGTATGCGCTACCCACTCCTGATTCGCACCATATGCGTGGCCCTGGACTGCATGTGAGGATTGCATGTGGGGATTGCACATGAGGCAATGCATGTGGGGATTGCATGTGGGGGTTGCATGTGGACAATGCGGAACGAGGCCATGGTCCCACACCCACCTCAGCCCCCCTCACTCACCCCCACCTCCCGCCCTGCAGGCGCTGCCCTGTCTGACATGTACGACTCACTGTCTGAGGGCTCTGACGGGCTGGTGTGGCCGGATGACACCTGGCCGTGCATCAGCAACTGGACGGGGGTGACCTGTGACACAGCCAAGCAGGCGGTGACGGCCATACGCCTGGCCAGGCGGGGCCTGGTGGCAAACATCCAGGATGTGCTGGTGTCCTTCAGCAACTTTGCCGGATTGTCAACACTGTGAGTGGCGGTGGGGTGTGGGTGGCATGGTGGGAGCATGTGGCTGCGCTTGTACCACATGCACTGTCGGGGTTACCTGCAATGCACCTGCACATTGATGATATTCCTTCCCATGCACTGTGGTCACGCTTTCCCCCCTGGTGCAGTGACCTGAGCGGCAACAGTTTGACCGGCGAACTGCCCACAGACCTAGCGCCATTTTTCAATGGGAATTCGCCACTCACAATGTAAGGACAACACTCGCATGCTGTACGCAAGGTCTGCCTGTGCACGTCATCTGCGGTCCTGCATGCAGCAGGCGTTTGCTTGGAAGGCTGTCATGGACCCCCTGCAGGCACCTGACCTTGCCACTCACCTCGCAGGAACTTTTCTGGCAACACCCTTGACGGACCCCTGCCCGACCACCTGCCGCCGCGTGTGGCCGCATTGTGAGTAATTATCCATTTCAATGCACCCCGATGTGTTCTCACACCGCATGCGTGGCCCACTGTGCCATCTCCCTACGCCTGCACCACACTTTGCTCATGCTTGGACCCCGCACAACGCCTCCCACCTGAGGGGCACACCGCGTATTCCATTGTTTACATAAAACCAACAATTGTTTTTTGTCACATGCCTCCTGCACATGCCACAACCTTTTGCTGCCAAGTAGATGATATCTGATCTCCCCCTTTTCCTCCCCGCAGCTCTGTTCGCGGCAACCAGCTGACCGGCGCCCTGCCCACAGCCTGGTTCACGGCATCGCAGCAGTGGCTCCAGAACGCGTACGTGGCCTCAACCCACACATGCAACCGCATGTGTTGCATGGCCACAACTTCCATCGCACACCCCGCTGCTCGCCCTGTACTCCCACACCTGTGCATACAAGCTGCCTTGTGGAGCAGCTTGCATATCATATGCGTGCAGCATATGGGCATGGTGGTGCACTCACCTGGTCGCCCCCCTCCTCCCCGTCCCTCACCCTCCCTCCCCTTCCCTTGTGCAGCGTGCTGGACCTGTCGGGCAACATGCTGACAGGCAGGATAACAACCGACTGGGGCGCACCAGTCACAAGAACGTACGTGCTGCACTCATGCCTGTGCACATGCGACACCTGGCGCTGCACCACACGCGCTTGACATGTCACCCACTTGGCCTGCATCACTGCCGACCAACTGGTCATGGGAAAACCTTGACAATCCCTGGCCCTGGACCACACCACATTGATGCATCCTCAAATGCCTAGCTTCCACACCATGTAACACTGGTTACATACCCATGCCCACCCCCCCCCCCTCCACCCCTGCCGTTACCTCCACAGGGTTCAGCTGGTGGTGCGCCCAGGCAACCCAGCACTGTTTGGGCCCCTGCCTGCAACCAACAACGGCAGCGCACCCTGGTACATGGACGCAGCACAGGGCCAGATCTTCTCATACCTGCCCACGCTGCCCACCAACCCCACCATTGTGGCCATTGCGCCAGCGGCCGGCGGGGGGCTGAACGTAAGTGTGTCCATGGATGCGCGCGGGGGCACCAACCTCACAGCCGCCATCAACGCCACGCGCACAGGCAACACCACACTGGTCTGCACACCGGGCCTGGCCAACGCATTCTTTGGGCGCAAGCTGCTGCAGATGCAGGCGGAGCCAGGGGTCGAGGTTGGAAACCCTAGGCTAGGGCGCCGCCTGCTCCTGTCCGACCCTCCTCCCAGCGTGATCCAGGTGGTGCTGCCCCCGCTGGTGCCTGGCCAGTACCAGTTCCAGGTGATGGCGATTGGCAGCAACATCGGCAACGCCACCGAGGCGTCGCTGGTGTTCCCGGTGTTCGGCAAGCGCTGGAACGGTGCGTGGCTGCTGGACGGGCCTCAACTGCCGGGTGCATGCCGGATGATGCTGTGCGCCTGTATGTACCTTGGCGGCATCATGCTTGCAGGCCACCGTGGGCACTGTTGGTGTGTTGCCTTGCATGAGTTGGGGCACAGGGCACTGATGCGCACGTGGTTCCATGTGCAGTGTGTTAACAACAGCTGCCACGGGGAGGTCCCGCTGCGGCACGCCAGCAAGCTAGCAGCGCGCACCTCCACCAGGGCGCCTCCAGGGGCTGCCTGGAGCCGCCTGGGCATGCACTCAGCGGCAGCACCTGCCCGCCCCTTGTGCTGCAATATGCGCTGGCTGGCCTCGGGGGAAGTGGACTGGGCATCATCAGGACACACTTCTTGGATTGGCGGGAAACCAAACCATTCGCAGCACTATGCTGGCGGTGTGCCCTGGCTGTCACCCCAGGGATGCCATGCTGGCAAGCGCACCAGGCGCATGTCATACTGTCACTGACGGCTAAAGCATTGCTTGGGCGGCATGCAGTTAGGAATCGTATTGCTTACTGTGGGTATATTTTTTACAGGTTTTTTTTTCATTATGTAGTTGTTTTACAGTTAGTACATGATAGCTTCACATTTCTGTCACTGATTTTAATTGACACTTGTATGCATTTAGATGAATCATCAGTTTGAGGAGTTGGCAAATATATCATGCATGCTGGTCGAATGAATCATTACAATAAATTGCAAGCTGTAGTTTTTCCAAGGTCCCTGGGGGTGAAACTTGGTGAGAAAAGCCAGACAAGTTAGGTTCAAGTACTCTGTGGAACAGGATGTCCAAATACATCACGATTCAATCCGGCGGCCCCGGGTGGGTGCCTGGAGGCCCTGGCGGATGGTATTGCGTTGCTGTCATATCATGTTCTTTGAACTGTGCAACATCGTTTGCGCAATGGGGCTATAGTATGCATTGGGTTTGCGCAATAGTGGCTTTTGTATGTATTTCCAAAATATATAATACCAAGACTTTGCATATTTATTAACAATTCTATGGTAGGGTTATCAATGTATCTTTAAAACATCATATCATCGTGAGTCAGACACAATGTGTCATGTCATGAGCCAATGAGCTACGAATATCGTGGTCCAGGACGTGGATATGTACATTCAATCTGATTTTGAACGTTTGTTGCAATCATGAATGCACCATTGATCATTGATGCGTGCATGCCTGTCTATCAGTCGTGACGATGATCACATTGCTCGAGCTGTACTGTCACAGTGATAGAAAATTGCGATCGGATCCCAGGCCTGCAATGATTCAGAATGTACAACTTGAAGCCATTATGATATGATATTAATCTGTTGCAATCGCAGCTTAAACTTATAAGACATAGTGTGCTACTCGATGGATGATCCACAAGTCCTAAGGCTTCAAGCTCAGCTGTGGCATTCGATCGAACTGAGCTGAGCTGGCCGCCAGGCCCTGGGCAAGTCCCTGCTGGCGCCAACATACACGCCTCAATGCGCGTGGGAGGCCATGCCACCACCACCGAGGCGCGCTGCACTGCAGCCTACCAGGCCAAATGTTAAGAAATTGCCATATTGTTAAAGACAAAAGCAGTCTACGGTACCAAACGGTAGAAAACGGGCCACAATCGGCGGGGTATCCACATGGATTGCCACCGCGATAGGGTGATCACATCCAATGAAGATCGTGTCTGGCCAAGCTCCGCCTCCCCATCAGAGTGAACCTATCACTGATGGCCATGCCAGTACCATACCAAGTCACCCGGGTGTGCAATGCGCACACTTTCAAACCCAGAACTCCAGGACAATTGGCGAGTAGGCTGCTTAAATTTTTGAATTGCTAGTCGAACCACCACATCTTGGCAACCACCAATTGAATCTTGTGTCTAGTCCTCCTCCTCATCCTGTACCCTTTGCCCCGCACACGCATCCTTGCAGGCCTGCCTGTGCTGGGTCCAGTGCGCACGCTGGCACTTGCCCCCGCAGTACCAAACCTGCCCGCACTTGCACCTCTGCAGGGACACATCCCCGCCTACAGGCAGGTCCAAACAGTAGACACAGGTCAACAGTGCGAAGAGAACAAACAGGTCAAACAGGTCAACTGGTACACGCAAGTCAAACAGTGCAGAGGTGCAGATAGCACTCAGTACACACAGTGCAATGATGAGATCGAGAAGCAACATGACTGCACAGGCGTGCTGCTTTTTGCAGGTCTATCAAGCATGTAGAATTACCCATCCCACCCACCTGGCGCCCCCCCACAGCTGCTGCAGATCTTCCTCCCCTCCTCCCCCTCCAGCCCCCACAGCTCCCCTGGGTCCAGCTCCTCCCCGTCAGCCTCGCTGTCTTTGCTCACCTTGGGCGTGGGCATGCGCTTCTTCACTGCACCGGGCGGAACCGCAAACCAGTCTGGGGCCAGGCGCTCATCCCCGGGCAGCAGCAGCTTGAATTCCCTGGGGGCAGGGCAGGGAAAAGCCAGGCGGAGGTTTAGGGTTTCGGGTTTAGGGGCAAGCCAGGCGGCGGTGACAAGTACATATGGTGGCATCCCATAGAGCAACAACGCACCCCTCCAACTGTGCCCGAATCCCTAGTCTGTGTATACTGCAAGAGGGCGCAACCGGGCGACAAGCGCACCACACATGACATTCCTGCACACCACATCAACCCTACATGGGATGGTAGCACCTTAACCAACCCCCGTGTCTCCCTTCTTTACCTTCATTTGGTTTATTCCTAGCTAAATCAATTGTGATAATCATAATAAATTGATTCTAGTTAATTTTTATTGTAGTTGATTACTAAACATTTACCCCCCCCCCCCCCCATCCCCCCACCTGAATGCCACCGCCAGGTACACAGTGAGCAGCAGCGGCAGGTGCAGCCGCACGGGGAACAGGTCCTTCTGAGCGTACTTGGCCAAGAAGCGCTGCGCGCGGCCCACGTGCTTGTTGGCCGCCCCCACCACCTCCAGCAGGGGGGACAGCTGCGCCAGGGAGATGGGGAAGGAAGAGGCCATCCAGCAGCGGCCAGTCACCTTGCGGCCGGAGGAGGGGGGGCGGGACTGCAAGCGGGAAGGGGAGGGAGCGGGGAGATCAGACCAGGCAGGCATGGGGCATGGTCACAGACAAATGCCATGCATGCATTTCCACACCCTTAGCGGCAGCCGGATACATACCCCGCAGTCTCTCCCATACTCAGGCTATTGCTGGGAGTATATGTGGCAAGAGGCAGAGCCAAGGGTAATGCAGCATTTTCAAAGTGTAGCCAATGAGCGCATGACCCGGACATGGTTGCAGCAGGAGGCTGACACAGCCCATTCATCAGTCTTAGTTGTTGTTGGTTGTCAACGCTCACGGGGATGCAAAAACTGGCTGCGGCTGTCCACCGCAGGCTACATGCATGGTCTTGCCCGCACCTGCTTAGGCGCCGCCTGGTCCGCCTTCCCCCCAGCCGCCTGCCCTCCCCCCTTTCCACCCCCTTGCGCGTCCCCCTTTCCCCCCAGGTCAAACAACCCCAGCCCAACCTCCTCTATGCTGTCAGGCTCAGCCTCCATGGCCAGGTAGTCGTGCCAGGTGGCGTCAGGGGGGAGCACGAAGGGGGTCTGCGGAGAAGATGGGGCAGGGATCAGCATGCTGTTCAGCACAACCCACCCACAGGGGTGACGGCAGCGGCAGCGGCACTGCGGCATGCATGCAGCGACACCCCCACATGCCACAGCTGCGCCCCCTGTCATATAGGATACTATTGAAATGAGAGTACCTCCCATCCTGCGAAGCCCCAGCCCCGTTTTCCAATATCCCGCCCCTGGTTTTACACATGCACCCCGGGCCGCTCACAGCATTGCCACGTGACATGGACCCATCTTGGCAATTGACGGCGTAATGCACATCCCGGTGACGTAAACATGCTTGCAAGCATCAGGCATCGCAACATGTACCCACACGATGGTAAAAAAATAGTATTAAATGATGCAGCGCTCCCCCCCTCCTCGCACCTTTAGTATGTTGACCGCCGCCAGTCGCCCCACAAAGTCGTACACCGTAGTGCTCCACCCCTCCACCGTCTCCTTGAGCACCCCCCCTAGCCACCCCTTGGCCTCCTTGAAGCGCACCCCCACAAGCTTCACCTTGCTCTTGCCGGCGCCGCCTTGCATCATGTCCTCAACCTGGTACAAGGGGCGGGGGGTAATGAGGGTCACGGGGATGAGGGACATTTATGGGAAGGTTAGCACAGTCTAGGGAGCGCGCAATCGCCGCACACAATTCCATGGACATTGATATGCCATATGGTGCTCAGCTTGGACGCCTTTCCTGTGAATGAAGTAGTAATTGCCGACTGCCACTGCAAATTTGTAACTGTACTTACATTTGCAGGTGGGAATTGCAGCTGGCAAATTGCAACTGTATCTGTAATTGGTGATTGTAAGTGCAAGGATGTGCCTAGCCAGTGGGTTCCAGCCACCTCCTCGTCCTTGAGCCATGTGCCATCTACCCCAGTTGGTACACTACTCATCCCACACAGGATGCCACAGGCAGGCAAGGGAATGGCACCAAGCGCTGCGTCCGGCACCCACCTCCTCGTCCACGCTTGGCTTGCCTTTCTTCCTCTCCTCCGTGAGGTCAAAGTATGTCCCCTTGTCGCGGTTGACAAACCACAGGCCGGCGGGTGTGGTTGCGTTGTCAAACAGCAGGCTGAAGCTGCCGCGCTTCCAGCCGGGGATGACGGAGGTGGACTGCGGGGGGACGGGGCGGCAGGGTGGCAACAAAGCTTATCACACCCCATGTGTTCCACCAGTAGATGTGTGCACTATTTATATGATGATCACTCATGTGCTGAAGTTGGAATAGGGTTGCCAAATTCATGGAATTTGTGTTGAAATATTCAGCAGCGCCAATCATACCCCCCCAGCCCCCCACAGCCGCACACTGCCGTGTACCCACCCGACCCACGCTGGGCACAGCTGTTTGCCCATGCCAGCCACCACAGGACCACCTCTATGCCCATGCTCCTCCCCCTCTCCTCCTCTGCCATGTGCATATCATTCCCACCTACTGCATTGCAGTTATGGCCTCTCCCCCTACCTTGTCATCCGGCCCCATGAGTGTCCCGTCCACCCTCAGCCTTGTGCCCCCCTTGTACAGCGTGTAGGTGTCGTGCGGGGCAAGGCGGCGCAGCACGGGGCCAAGCACGGGGGAGGAAAGCTCCCACTTGAGCTGAAGAAAGGGGAGGAGAGGGTGGGTCAGGAGCCACTGCCACTGGCACGTGCCAAGAAGCTTGCAAGGGGAACAACCCACCATTGCCATAGGCAGCACCAGGCCCTGCCCCATGCATAATGTGCTAGGCAGCATATGGTACCCATGGGCCCTGGCGTGTGCATATGGTGGCGCTGTGGGGTGTGAGTCCCCCACAACTTCCTCCCTCCCTCGATTTTTACATTTATATTAGTATTCTTTCACTATTTTTTCCTGTTTCCCCACCTTGAGCGTGAAGTCCGGCATGTTTGCCATGGTTGCCACCAGCTCCAGCTTCTTTGCACGGATGAGGGACTTGACCTCGGCGGCATGCGCGGTGTACAGGGCCTGGAGGGTGGGGGGGAGGGGTCAGTTGAAGCGCAATGGCGGCGCAGCATGGCCAGGCAGGACACAAGATGATAGTATGTTTTAGATGGATTATCGAAGTTGTTCACCAGTGGGCCCCAACGACTGCTTGGCGTTCATCTTACATGTAATGGATGGGATACCAGGCGACCCAGTGTGGTGACCTGTGTGGAGTGCTCTGGACAACTGCTGCATGGTGCATGACAGAACTTTCATATTGCTGCCACACTGGCGTACCCATCAGATGCATCCTCTCATAGAGGTACAGGCACAGGCCAGCCAGCCCCCACCCCCGCATCCGCCCCCCTCACCTTCATAACCCCCCTGTTCCCCAGCGCCACCGCCTCATCCAGCGGTGTCCACCTGGCGGAGTTGCGCGCCTCGCAGCCCAGCCCCCCCGCAATGAGCGCCTCCACCGCACCAAGGTGCTGCCGCAGCACAGCCACGTGCAGGGCCTGTGGGGTTGGGTGGGAGGGTGGCGTCAGTGGTTGCTGGCTGCACGCACACTGGTGTGGGACCTGCCCTTGCATGCGTCATGGCGCCAGCTGTGGTGATTGTGTATGTGCCATGCGCATGCGGGTGGGTTTGAAGAGCGTGGTGATAACATCAGTGGCGGACGGCTGCATGTGCAGAATCTCGCAACTTGCCCCACATACACGCGCCACGGCACCACTGCAGTGATTGTGCACGCGCCATGCCCAACAGCATGTGGGATGCTGTGTGGCCAGAGCAGGTGCAGCAGCACCCTACCCATGACCACGCCATGCCCTGTGAGTTGAGCCGCTGGATGCAATTCCCCCCCCCTTTCCCCCTTCCCCTACCGTGTTCCCCTGTGGGTCCAGCGCCAGGTGCTGCTCAGGGGGCAGGGACTCAAGTGCCCGCCTCACGCCAGCCACATCACCGGCAAAGGCGGCCCTGCAAAGGGGGGGGGGTGGGGGGTGGTCAACATCAGAGAGCAGGCCTTGAACCCCATACTGGAGCAGGTGGGTGTATCTGACTACCAAGCGTGTGTTATCATGGCCGTGGTACCTGTGTAGGGGGTAGTCCGAGGCGGCCGCCTGTGCGCCTGACGCCACCCGCTCTTCGTCCACTTGGGCGCCAACATAGCCTCCCCCCCCTGCAACCACACCAGGCACACGTGAAACCCGCCCAGCGCATTGCGCCCAGTAGGTGAGGTGCACGCCAGTGCACAGATATTGCACAACGCCCAGACCCCAGTCCAGGGTTCAGCTCAAGGCCACCCAATAGGTTCCACCCCACCCCACCCCCCTCCCCCCCAGGCCCCCACCCACCTTCCTCCTGCTCTTCCTCCCCTGCATCCTCATAGCAGTCGTAAAATTCCTCCTCCCCGTCAGAACTCATGGCACAGCACCACCCCCTGCTGACAACCACGGGTGGCGCGGTGGCGCTGGTGCTGGTGGGGTGGGGTGTGTGGGGCGGTGGGGCGGGTGGGGCGTGTTGGGACCAAGAGTGGCTGTTCAGTGACGGTTATAAGCTAGCTAGATCAAATGCAGGGATAGGTACAGGGTCATATCAAGGTTCCAGTCGTTGTAGTGTCACAAACAGGAGGTGGGTCTTAACGGTCCCACGACGTGTGGGACACTAGGCCTGTCGATAAAGGCCACCATGTGTTTAGAAATGAGGTAAGACTGGGCGCAATACAATAATACAGCGAATGGGTCCTCGGCGGTTTACAACGAGTACCTTGGACGTAGATGCGTGTTCGTCAATATGCATGCATTGCAATCCCTACTTCGCCCACACTCTAAAAAGGCCACTGTCGGACACAAAGCGCTGCACAGGAATACAACAGGCCTTTGCAAGTACTTTACAACGTGTGTGGCTTGAAGCAGTCGATGTTAAAATGCTCCCTCACAGAGGCCTCACCAATAAACGATGATATTATAATTATATATATTATTCATCGCCGACCTCCTCGTTTTCGCATTCCAGCAGTGTCCTCCCCTTCTGTCAAATGGCAGGTGACATTGGACAACAAACTTGTTATCGTTGCATCCAGTCTTCTGCCTAGACTCTCGCAGCCATTACCAAGCAAATACTCCATCCTGGGTATGGGCTGGTAAAGATTGGCCACTGTCTTTACAAGTGCCATTGTCACAACAGCTTGCCAGAAACGTTCGCCTCCCTGCCACTCCCACCACTGCCTGGCGGCCCAACAACCCCCTGCCGCTGCCACGCACCAAGCCCATGCGCAGCGACCCCCTCTCGTGGCACACACGCCCAGCGCACATTATGGCGTTTGCGCACCCCCTGCCCGCCACCCACCCCACACCCCATCCCCCACCCCCCGCCTCACTCCACTTCCATCGCCTCTGTGTCCTCCCCTGCCTGCGTGGCGTTGCCCCCCCTGGCCACCTCCTGCCCCCCCTGCCTCATCTTGCTGAGATCGCTGAGGTGGCGCATGGTTGGTCGGCCGTGCGGGCAGTTCCACGGTGCCTGCAGCTGCGCCATGCGCCGCACCAGCCGCTCCATTGTGCGCCGCTCCAGCGCCCGCCCCACCATGATGGAGGAGCGGCAGGCACGCATGGCAAGCATGGCGCGCACCCTGCGCAAGGGGAGAGGGGGTGGAGGCCACCTGGTGGGGTGCCACATGCTACCTGGCTGCAGCCATCAAGTGCAACGGGGTGGTGCAAAGCTGGGGCCACCCTGAGCGTCCGCCAGGGCGGTGCTGCTATGATGGAGTTGTCGGGCAGCAGTTGGGGCAGGAATGGTGGCTAGCCAGGTGGCGCGGGGGGCACCAGGGGCATGCAACATGGGGGGACGGCGCAATGGGCATGTCAGGGTACAGGTGCCCAACGTACTTCTTGGGTCGCGTGATTGCCTTGGCCTCAGGACCTCCCATCGCAATGGGTGCCGCGCCGCCGTTCTGCAGGGGGAGCAACGGGGAGTGCGTCAAGGGGACGGGACACAGGTAGTGTTGAATTTGCAACAGTGCGTGTGGTGGCCTGCGCCCCTGAACTCCGTAGGTATGCAATTTGGTGCAGGGAATCCACCACTTGAGCTGCCACTGTGAACAGCCATCACTCCACCTCCGGGCAAGTTCACAGATTGATTGCGTGGGACATGCATGACATGGGGGGACATCCATTGTTTTGTTTCTAAAATGCTAATGAATATCCCCTAATGCGTTGACACCGCCAGTGCAGAGATGGTACAAGCAGTGTTTGGACAGGGATGTTCAACATAAGGTATGTAGGACTGACTGTTAATCTGGCTTTATTGCTGGACCTCATTTTAGTAAGTAAGTAATGTGGGCGAGGAGATAGATCCAACACAATGGATGACCACGCTCCTAACCTCCCCCGCACCTCCAGCAGGTCCAGCAGCTCTCGCACATCATCCGCCCCAAAGGTCACCCCCTGGCTCACAGGCACACCCGCAAGCACCAGGCGGCCCTCACTGTCATCACGCAGCTCAAAGCCATTGGCGCGAAATACAGCCAGGTGGTCCCTGGGAAGGGGGAGGGGGCAGGCCAGCTCAGGAGGAGGCTGGAGAAGTGATCCTTCGGGGTATTTAAAGTAAAGTGGGCATCAGGGGACGGTCGTGATGGCCCCGTTTAGCTTTAGAGGGCAAATACAAGTGATGGTGCATGCTGCTGCCATAAGATATGCTAGCAAAGAGAACCTGGTGTAAGAGTTGTATCGACAACAACATTGCGCATCGTCACAATACCCATGCTCAGCCTCCCCTTCCCCCCAATCCCCACCACCCCACCTTGCCAGCTCCTCATCCTCTGGCTGCAGCCCCAGCCTCTGTGCAATGAGCAGCGGCTGGCGGTGCAGGGTGGTGCTGGCGGCAAGGCGCTCAAAGTTTGCCTTCTCATCAGTGGCGTGCTGGTCGATGATGAACAGGTGGGGGCCAAGCCTGGGGGGGAAGGGAGGTGGCAGTGCTTGAGGGTGGGAAGGGACATGGCATGCAGTCAACCTGATCAGGATTTTGCTTATAAAGGTGTCCTTACTAAGTAGGGCACCCACACAATCCACTGGCCTGCCCTGTTGCCGACAGCGGCGGCGCCATGCAGCCCAATACCATGCCCCTGCACCATGCTGCGGCAACGTGCAACCCATCAGGCACAGCGGCCACATTCCCCTTCAGCGTGCATGCGATTGGATGTCATACCACACATGTGCCACCCCATTCAAACCACCAGTCAACCCAAGGTTGATCCCCCCCCTATGCCCTCCAACCCCCCCAATCCCCACCTCGCCACGATGAACCCCAGGTTGAACTGGCCCACCACCCGCATGCGCGCAAAGTCCGCCTTGTCAAACAACAGAGACAGCTCATGCTCAGCAGCACCCTCGCGCTGCTCACGGCTCAAACCACCCAGGTCAGCGGCAAGCGGCTGAAGGGAGGCGGCGGCAAAGCGGGACCGACGCGCAGCAGCCTCGCCTCCCTCCTGGTCCCCTGGTGTCATCTTATTTTGCCCCCCCTTGAGCCGCGCCCCCAGCCGCGCCTGCAGGCTGCGCCAGTCGTAGTCCACTTGTATGTCCCCGTCAGGGCAGGGAGTGAACCCGGGCAGTGCGCCTGGCTCAGGGGCATCCAGCAGCGCGGCAGTGGTGTCATCCCACATGGCGCCATCCACATCCTGTAAGGGGGGTGGGGCACCAGCCAGGTCAGCATTGTTGCAATCCAATGCAATGCGCAATCCAGGCAAAACCTTGTCATGAGTGGGGTGCGTGTAGTGCCATGCCTGCGCTCGCACTCCTAGCCACCAAGGGAAGAGCGTCATCGCCCACTTGGCAATGCACCTCGCACATGTGTGCACAAGGCACCTAATGGATGGGCGCCCCCGTACCTCGTCGATCCTCACGCTCCCTCCCTCTGGCAGCTCACCACCACCTGCCACCTGTAACCTTGCTTTTTCAGATTGCCCCACTTCTGCATCCAGCGCCGGAGATGTGCTCCTGCGCCGCTTCCCCGTACCACCCACTGTACCACCCTCAGCATCCGAGCCACTGTCTGATGGCACAAGGGGGGTGGCAGGGGAAGGCTGGGGCCCCTGTGCGTGCGGCGAGGAGGAGGTGGCTTCCGAGGCATTGGGTGCAGGTCGGTGGTGGGTGAGGACTGGGGATGGAGCTGGGTTTCCACTGGGATCCGAGAACATATCCTCATCAATGCCGGAATCCTCTTCCGCCTCCTCCTCAGCCGCATGCGCGCTGGGTCCTGGTGGTGAGGGCTGCTGTGCTGTGGCGCCCTCCCCCCCCACCTCTTCCTCCATGCCGCTCCCTTCCTCCCCTTGCTCCTCACTGCCTGACTCCTGGGCCACGTCGCTGTCTGACTCACACCCTGCGCACCACAAGCACACACTCGCAACCAGCCCCAGGCATTGCAGGACCACTGACAACATCTGATTGATTGGCAACAATCCCATCCCTGGGTTCCCCCTCTGGCCCTCATTCCCAGGAGGGTCAACATGGCACCATCACGAGTGTGCACTGCTCTTGTGGCAACATGGCAACATCACCGATTTCTAGGTTGCCAGCCATGTTGGTATGCACATGCGCACCTGTTGCTGCTGGCGCCTCTGGCTCCTTGCGGTAGATGCCAAAGCGGAACAGCCCACCTGTAGGCACCGCTGCCGCCTTCCCCTTGCCCCCTTTGGCCCCAACGCGCTTGTACTTGGGCTTGGGCCCCCCGCGCTGCGCCGGCTGTGCACCCCCTTGCGTGAATGCACCAAACACCGACCCGCCCTTCAGCCCGCCGCTGCCGGATCCCGGCGCTGGCTGCCGCCTGGTGGACTGTGGCGCAGGCTCCCATGGTGGCCCCTCATGGCGCCGCCCCATTGGCTCCTCTTGATGCTGCCCCCCTTGGTCCTCGTCGGATCCGGAGGCAGACTCGTCGCCAGCACTTTCCTGCGAGCTGGATTCCTCATCTGACTCCCCCACGGATGCAGCTGGGGCCTGCACGGCCTGCACCACCATGATGGCGCCACGTCAGCCCCACATTGCCCCCAGGCAACACCTGGATGACTGCAGCGCCAGGGGCCTCACATCAAACCCTGCATGCAACCAGTGGCAAGGCAACGATACCTCCTCATGTGCACAGCAGCCAATCAGCACAGCAGATGGCAATGGGAATGGCACATGTACCCACCTTCCCTCCCCGCTTGCCCTTCCCCGCAACTCCCCCTGCCCCTGCCACCGCCCCCGCCCCTGCTAGGGTGTAGGTGCATCGCGAGGGCTCCCACAGGCGCTGCAGCTGCTGCTCAAAGGCCGCCAGCACCGCCTGCTCGTGCTGGATGAAAACCTGCAAGATAGCGGAATGGGGTGGGGATGACATGGCGTTTGTACCTGCCCTGCTATGCGCATGATTGCGAGCTTGTGCATCCCCGACAACCCCTTTTTCTTATAAACCTAGGATTAATAGCAGATTACCGGGGTCCATGCCACACTAGTGTGCAGCGTATACATGGCGCACGATGGGTACATGTGCAAGCCCTGTGGTGTGTGGCCCTGGGGAGGTGGATTTGGGCGCACCTTGCGCTTGTCTGGCGTGACGTTGACGTCGTACAGGTGCGGTGGTAGTGTGATGTCAAGCACAGCCATGGGCTTGCTGCTGGCTGCAGCGGGGCTGGCCAGGCTTTTGTACTGGTCAGTCAGGACCTTGGACAGCTGGGAGAGGGGGCGGGGGGGCAGGTGGGTGGAAGGAGGGGGGGGCACAGGTGGGTGGGGGTGATGGAACATGCGCATGCGTTAACATCACATGAAATATGGCAGCAGAGTGGACAGGGAGGGACATGGAACACGGAACATAATGTTGACATGGCACACTTTCCTCCCCTTTCACCAACCCCCTCCCCCACCACCCACCTTGGGCAGGTCCACCGGCCGCCCGTTGATGTAGAATCGCTGCATATCGGCACCGCTGCGCCCCCCACCTGCCCCCGCCTTGCTCACCCACCCCTCCAGCACTACCTTGTCCCCCCCACCCACATCCACCTCCCCCCGCAGCTCCACCATCGCCCCCGCCACCTTTGCCCCCAGCACCGCCACCAGGTTGTCTCGCAGGTTGCTCCCCCCCTGGCTGCGCAGCACGGTGGTGCGGGGGGCGGTGCCAACCTGAGGAGGGGTGTGGGGGCAACGTCGCCACGCATGCTATAACCACAACTTCTATTTGCTTGCACAACCATTAATCCATGACCCAAAGAAGGCCAAGGGGCAGATTCCATGCAGGCCAAGTGGTGAACAGGTGCAGCCGTGCCCCATGTGCATGCCAGCTGACACCCACTTTTTCTATAAATTTGAAAATAAATACCTGTAAATTCAGGTAAATACCTGGTAAATTCAGGTAAATACCTGGTAAATTAGGAAAATTAGTAATACTATAAATTTTAAAAAATGTTATCAACTTGTGTTCATATGGCACCAGATGGCACAACACATGTATTGCATGCTGCATGGGAATTGGGCATATGCATGGCTGCAGTGAGGTTGGTCAGGGTGTGTGTTCTCCTCCCCCTGCGCACCTGGTTTGTTGCTATGATCCTGACCCCCTTGGCCACCAGCGCGTATGACTGCAGCACCCACACAAGCTTGGCGTACTCACGCTTCAGGTTGCGAAGGAACTCCTGGGGAGCGGCGCCGTGTGTGAGTGGTGTGGTTTGGGTGGTGGAGCCATGCAGGTGGCGGATGCAGGTGGCGGATGCCACACAGGGATGCATGCACATGCTTAGCAGCTGCACAGGAATGCACCATGCACATGCACAAGCCATGCGGGCCTGGCAACGATCGGCGCTCCATCTGAATGCACATGGCTGGAGCAACAGCAGCAGTGGGGTTGGGGGGGTAATGCACTCCCGACCCACCTTATGCCTGACTGGCAGCGGCCTGAACAGCCCCTGCAGCGCAACAGTGGTGCCCACAGCGCGCGCCGCCGCCTCCCTCCCCACCACCTCCCCCTCCCTGCTGTAGCTCACCCGCACCCCCGCCTCCTGCGCCTGCGTGCGGCTGGTCACCACCACCTCAGCCAGGGCACACAGGGAGGACAGCGCCTCGCCGCGGAAGCCAAAGGTGGACAGGGACTGCATGGGGTGGCGGTGGTAAGGGGGGTTTGGTGCGGGGGAAGGTATGCGTCTGAAGAGGAGCGAGGGTGACATGGGTGGTGCACCGGTGGCGCATGGATAGAGCACAAGTGGTTCATGGGTGGCGCAAGGGTAAGCCATGGGCGGCGCATGGCCTGCGTGGTTGGGTGGGGCTGTATGTCTGATGTTGGTATTGGTTGTACAGGTGTGCATGGCGCTCCCCCCCCTTGCCTGCAGGTCAGTGAAGTCTGCTATCTTGGAGGTGTGGTACTTGGCAGCCAGGGCAGCGTACTGCTCTGGGGCCACACCGCTGCCGTTGTCAGCAACCTCCACCAGCTCAGAGCCGCACTCCTTCAGCCGCACCTGGTAGGTGGGGGGGAATGGAAAATGACATTATATTTGTGGACCCCGACATAGTCATAATGAGTTGCGCAAATAAAACCCACTTCAGATTCGAGTTGCGTTGCCGGAAGTGGTGTTGTGCAGCCCAACAGTCCCACGACCTCATGCATGCATATGCAATGCAATGCATGCATATGGGTTTACCGACCATCTTGGTATATGGTTTGGGCAGGTGGGTTTGATGGCCGCCAACGGCGAGTGATTAGGAGAAAACTTTCAAATGCGTTTGTCGAGAGCCAGCAGAATTTGCAACTTGTGTTCGAGTTGTCAGTTTAAAACTGTTTAGGGTTTAGGACCGGCCACGCGCCCAGCCCACCTCTATGTTGGTGGCGCCAGCATCCAGGGCGTTCTCCAGGAGCTCCTTCACAGCAGTCGCAAGGTCGAGGATGACCTGGCCAGAGCATATGCGGTGGATAGAGGCCTTGTTGATGGGCTTGATCGTGCCTGGCTGGGGACCGCTGGCATCTATAGCCATAGTCCCAGCCATAGCAGCCCGCCACCACCAGCTGCAACCTAGTAGCAGGACCCCTTCTGGGTCACTCTAACTGCCTTGTTCTTCCCGCACGTCTGCTCGCAGGTTGCCACCGACTGCCAGGCGTCAAACCCAGTGACGGGTAGGGTGGTGCAACGTTTTGAAATTAGCGTAGTGACTTGCAAGTCTGCCTGCAGGTAAGCCTGCCAGGTAAACTTCAATGTTCGAACCCGTGCTCAAAACGCCCACCTCGTCTTGTGATATCAACACAAACCGTTCAAGGATGTAACAGAGGTACTCACTACCTACGGTATACAAACCCTGTCGGGTAGTACGTGGTTGCTGCTTGCCAGTCAGTTGGTGGGGAGCTTAACTATGTAGCTATGCGCTGTAGCTATGCGATAGCGTGTGGCCTGAGGTGTGGCCAGGGTATGATAGCAACGCTGTAGCTATGCGATAGCGTGTTGCCTGAGGTGTGGCCAGGGTATGATAGCAACGGGGGTAGCAGTGCTGCCGGCAAGGATCGACTGCCGTATACTTTACGAAATTGCAATGTTTTTTAAATAGCGTGGAATTGACAAGATTGTTTTGCTCGCTGCCCAAGTGTGCAAATTCTTTGCACCGCCACATCTCACTTGCCCCACCTCCCACCCACGCCACAGGTGTCACGGCCGCTCCCCGCCACCTTTACCCCAGCAAAACCCCTCCAGGGACAGGGGCAGGGACGCTTCATGGGTGGAAGCACGTTGATTCATAATAATTTGTTTTCGTCTAAGCGTTCATGCCCTTTGGTTTCGGCCCCTGCCACGGGGCCTCATCAGTAAGCTTTGCATGTGGCGTGGACACATGCACACATGGCTGGCAGCTTAGACCAAGGGCCCCCTTTCGGGAAAGCCACAGGGCCCGTCACATGCGCCTGACTGCGTGGCTTCACCCCTCACCCAGTTTGCACTGAGCTGTAGCAGAGGCATGCTGCCCCTGCCCCACCTGGGCCCGCACGCGGGACACCAGGCGGAGGTACCCTCACCACAACAGCCAGGCGCAGGATCAGAATGGGTTGGGGGCACACGAGGAAACGTCAGTTTGTCAGGAGGGGTGATGTCAGCACAAGAAATACCTACCACTGGCCTTACCTGTCATCCTGGCACATACTTCACATGTTCTTAAGTTTAGGGTTTTTGAAAGACCTGCTTTAGGGTTTTACCATATTCTGGCTTTAATTCTGCTTACATGCTGCTTACATTCCTTTGAGGTGTAGGGTTTGGAACGCTTACCCCCGCCTGACCTGCCTATACCCGCACAAATCCGCAGCATGCATGCGCTGCACCAAGGCCGTTGGCATGCTCATGCAGATAAGCACAGGGAGCCCTCTCATCGGCTGCGCTGCCACTTTGGTCTGGGTATGCAGGAGGTGATCAGGCTCCAATCAATCCCCAGCCATCGTGGTCAGCGAGGATGCAATTGAGGGACACCAGCTGTCCTGTGCTTACCGTTACATGCCAACAGGGCGCTTGGTGATGCACTGCCAAGGGGACCGAGACCTCTACGAGCTGCGGACCCACCCCCCGCAGCACCTGGCGAGACCAGGCGAGACCCCCCTTGGCACACCGCCCTGTGCACGCATGCAAAAAAACGCTGCCCTTCGTGGGCCGAACACCCGACTACCTTGGTGATCCGCATCCGCCGATTATGTTTGCTTTATTTGCATTTAGGGTTTTCAAAGACCTGCTTTAGGGTTTTACCATATTCTGGCTTTAATTCTGCTTACATGCTGCTTACATTCCTTTAGGGTTTAGGGTTTGGAACGCTTACCCCCGCTCGACCTGCTGAAACTGGAGCTAGCCCTCCCAGCTAGCGCTAGGGTCGCACCCCACCCACTGGAGGTGAAGGCCTGCGCGCGGAGTCGGCCCCCTGCCGCTGCGCCGGAAGCCCTCCCCTTCTTGCGTTGCACCCATCAAGGGTGAAACACACCGGTCTGCCCTCCTGGAACAACAAGGAAGAGTGTTCACCAATTAGTAAGTGCACAACGTTAACCAGCCAGATATGTTCGCTGGTAGGTACTTGCCGCATAAGGTCAGGAATGGCGATACAAAGGGCCCTGTGGTACAACAGTGCAATAGGAACAACATTACAATTATTGTCAGGCGTACATGGCTGTAGTTGTAACTGCCAAAAGCGAATGCTGTTGCAACCAAGCTGTTCAAGCAATATGAACATACCGGGATGGAGGGCAGGGGCGGTGTCTGACGCCTCTTGCGAGGACCCGCAGCAGGAGTGGCACGCGTGCCTGTCTCCTGGGCAAGCACGTCCACCATCCTCCTGACCTTGTGCGGGGCCAGGGGCGTGACTCGTGTGACGAGGGAAGGTGGCTCTGCCTTGGCCACCGCCCTTGCCTCTGTACGCAGCACCAGCATCAAAGAGGCTTTTGCTGTGAAGCGAGGGGCCACGTCGTTCATGGCGATGAAGCCACTGGCCTGCCTCCTGGCTGCGGTAATGTCCACGTCCTGCACAACACAAGACAGGTGTCAAACAATAACACTTGCAAGCAACGAAACATGAAAGGGGCTGGGCAACACGTTCTACTCACACTGAGAAGCAACATGCCAGTCATGACTGCCATGCATTGAAACAGGAGCTGCACAAGCACAAGCCACATTCATGACACAAAGCACCACTTGCAAGCAACGAAACAGTGAAAGGGGCTGCTAGTCACAGTGGGCTGCAACAAGCCAGTGATTGAAACGGGAGCTGCTGCACAGTACCCTGCACAAGGGTTAGCCAGGGTGTGTGTCCATGCCTCTGAGCTTTGGCCAGGAACTGCGAGTACTAGGTCAAACCTAAGAGTGCAAACCAATGGAATTAAAATTGTAGTAATAACCGCAACGGGCGCAGCTTTTTGCTTGTTGCCATCGTGAGGTCAAGCCCTGCAACTCCAAACGAACGTGCACGGTCAACGGCAGCTTGCTGCACCAGCACTGAATACGAAAGGATGTTCAAAACTGTCTACACCGAAACTAGTGACGTGCAACTGAGCTAGTGGCCGCTACGCCATCAAGCAACCCGGTCCTGGCTAAACTCCCGCGAACCCGATCTGTGCATGCCACTGGAGGTTTGAACTGACACGGTGCAGACGGACTCCTAGAGGCAACAGCCATCTGAAAAACATGAAATACTACATAAACAAGTATATTAGTAACTTAGTTCCGTTTTGCTTCGATAATTGTCGCAAGGTTTTGACCAATTGGAATGCAAGGAGTAGTGTAGCACTAGTGGCTAGCTTGGCAAGGCGTTCATCGTTCCAGCCGAACAGGGACCACCAACTCACCAGCGGATTCTTCACCCCGATGCAGGCTCTCAGGGGTTTAGTGTCGCCGCGGCGCATCATGCACAGCCCTGTCTTGGTCCTGATGATGCCTGGGGCACCACCGCCAGTGACGAAGGAGGGACGGGTGGAGAGGGAGGAGAGGGAGAAAGCCATGGTTGCGGAATGTGAGTAAGTGTGCACGAAAGCCAAAGCAGGTTGTAAGACTGCAGTGGTGAGAGTCAACAGCGAGACAACAAGCTGGCGAGCTGGTGCCAACGCCGGTGTTTTGTAGGCTGGTGTTTTGCTCACCATTGCATGCAAATACCAGGGGGAAAAGGGGTGCCACGGGGAGCCCTCGCACTAGCTAGGGTATGGTACCCAGGAAAACCCCGCGCAAGGGTGACTGGTTTACAAATGACATGGTGTATTCCAGCTGGCTGTCTCCAAAGAACTACAGTACGAACCGTTACATAAAAGATGAAGGACAACATCAAGAAGAAAACCGCAAAGGCATGGAGTGCAGACTCCCCCCAACTTCTGGAGTCCGCCTTTGTGCTTTCCCTTTCCTTCTTTAGTTCTTATAAATGAGTTTATAACATGTACTCAGTAATAAAACACCAGGGGCCCCTCCCGGGAGGGGACAAGGGCTGCCACAGGGAGTCCTCGCCCTTGCTAGGGTAGCCTTCGTAAGTACTAAAAACACAAAGTCTCTCCTTTCGAAAGTTACTTGGAGCTATCATATCCAAGGCACCGTATTGAAAAGTTGTGGCCAATGCGGCACCTAACTATGACAGCAAAGCCAACAGGCACGTCACCTTAAGCTTAATGCAATGACTGTGCCAAGCAGAAAAACCATACAGGAAGTTTGTGTGATATTGACAAATATTCATTCGTTGCTCCATTGTCAACATCTTGTCAGAGCCATTTCAGTGTCTTACTCGCCCCCAAGTGCCACCCACACATGGCGGGTATCACGGCCGCTGCACCACCGCAGCCAGCATGCCCGGCAGCCCCCCACCTCCGCCCCCCCCCGCCACCTGCCCCGCAATCACCACCAGCGAGGCATACAGCCCCAGCCCAGACAGCGCCACCGAGGCGGGGATGAGCGCCCGGCACAGCGCCCGCTCCGCCCACCCCAGCTTGTGGCCCAGCAGCCGCAGCGTGAACATGGCGGGCAGCGTGTATGCGCACGTCAGGTAGCACACCGACACCAGCAGGCCCACCAGGGAGGAGAAGAAGGGGAGCGCGACAGCCACCGCGATGGAGTAGGACACAATGACGGTGGTGGTGGCCAGCCACGCAAGGCGACCAAACAGCGGCTGGCTGTGGCCGTGTGCATGCGTGTCCCCGTCATCCAGTGCCCCTTGGCTGCTGGGTGCTGCTCCATCCTGTCCCAGCTGCGGCGCGGGTGGGCCCCATGTGCGCCTGGCGATCGTGAGTATGTTCATTGCCCACACGTTGAGGTTGACCAGGTACTGCGCCACCGCCTGCACCAGCAGCGCGCAGCACGCCATGCGGCTCAGCGGGCCGGGCGCCATGCTGAAGATGACGATCTCGTCCACCTTGCTCCCCTTGGCACGGTACCCCACCGCCCCCAGCGCCAGGTAGGCGGCCGTCATGAAGCCGACCGCAGCCGCCACGGCGGACGGGAAGCGCTTGGGCTGGCGCATGGAGCACAGCAGCTCCACGTATGCAAACTGGCCACCGTAGGCAAAGAAGATGTTGGTGACGGCCACTAGGGACTGGCGCCAGTCCGCTGTGTTGACCAGGGTGGTGTGCGGGTCGGGGTCTGGATGCTGCGTGATGTCCACCAGCACCGCGCCCAGTGCCACCATCTGGCAGGCGGTGCCCAGCAGGAAGAAGTAGGACAGGCGCCGCAGCGACTGGTACTGGCCCAGCACGAGCACGGCGGCACCCACGACCACGGCGTACTGCGAGCGGGGCAGCGCGGCGTGAGGGGCGGGGCGGCATTGGCACGGCATTGGCATGGCATTGGGGCATGGCATTGGACGTGCACGGCGCTGGATCATGTGCATGGCATGGCACCAAATGCAGCGCATGGCACCTCGCCGCATTGTAATGACAATCCATATGTGTACAACTGCTACAATGGAAGTGAAGTAATAATTGCAGAACATGCATGCCTTCAATGGCGTTACAATTCCCGCCGCAAGCGCACCTCCAGCAGCGACCTGTCCATGCCCGCCGCCGCCGCCTGCAGGCTGCGCGTGGCCGCCAGCTGCATCACCACACAGCGCGTGGCGTCCAGCACGTAGATGATGGTGGAGATGGCGGCGCGGCCGGCGGCGCCGTACGCGCGCCCGCCCACATCCCCGCACAGGCACACACCCGGCGTGCTCCAGCACAGGCGCGCGTACATCAGGCCTGAGTAGCAGGTCAGGAGGCACACACACACCACTGTGGCGGTGGCAGGCAGCCAGCCCATGCGCGCAAAGTCTGATGGCAGCACCCACAGGCCCCAGCCCAGCTGGAGTGTGAGGAGCGCTGACACGGTGAGGAACCAGGGGGACTTGTGGTGGTGGGAGGAAGGGGAGGGAGAGGCATCGCAGGGGGACTTGAGGGTGTGGGAGGTGGATAGGTCGGAGGTTGAGAGGAGGGGCTCAGCAAGGGAGGCAGCGATGGTGGCATCTGTGGGTGGTGGGTGGGGTTCGGTGGGTGGTAGGGTACGAGGTGGGTGTGGGGGAGCACTGGTGCTGGGTCAACAGATCTAGGAGTGCACTGCAACACCCATGTGTGGATTTTTGAACATACATGGGATGGAAGACATGGATTTCAAGAACTTCGCGACACCCTTGGAATTGGTGCTGTATTGGTGCTGTACTGGAATGTGGCAGTGGGGGCAGTGGGGACCATGCCCTGGCCAAGGTGCACAAGACGTAGGTATGAGATAGCGTGCAACATGAACGTTAATTTTTGGAGATATGTGCCATCTTCTGCCCACCTGCTCCGCCCAGCAGCACCTCCACGTGCTGTGCTGCCATGCTGGCCGACTGCCTCGAGTCGCTACTGACACTGGCACGCCTCACACTAGTACGGCATGTATCAGAACATCCACACCCTGATAGGTCCTTATAGACACCAGTAGCACTGGATTAACTAAGCCGAGTTGCTCATAGACTCATAAACTGTATGTGCTCCAAGGGGGCATGGGTGCCCTCATGTGACTCAGCTGGCGGCAGGCAGTTAGTACCAACTGAACAGGGAGGGGAACGGGTTCCAAGCACAGTAGAAAGTTAACCCGTACCACTGTCTGCTTGTCTTAAGGTGGGCAATTGTATCCAAGGTAAAACAGTTTCATCTGTTTGTTCATACAGGAGAGTATTGCAAACCCGGTTTACGGGGGGGTAAAAGCTATTTTTAAATTAGTTTGAATTTGTTAAAACCCATCCACGTTGGGCATCTGCATCCTCGAACCCAGCAGCATCATGCATGTCGTACCTGCTTTGTATGTCTAGACAGTATATACAAAAAATCCTGTCTTGATTGCAAACACCCGTGGTACGATCCGTTGGGACTAGTGCCACAAATTGGCGGTGATGCATTTGACCAAGGTGCAATGATTTGTTCTTGCAGCCATGGTTTAAACACTGCCAGTGACAGCAAGACAATCTCCTCAAGAACATTGACGCAATGTTCAGTCACAGTGTCTGACGGGTAGCAACCAAATTCAAAAAGCCCTCGCTGTGTTCCACTGCTGACAACTCGTCTACGGTGCTGGCGCAGGTGTGCTTCCAGCACCTTGCGGGGGGCCATCCAACACTACTCAGTGCACAAAACACGTTGTAACAATACGGTGCACGTGGTGCCATCAATAGGTTGGCAAAACAGTTAAACAGTATGCTGTGTGGATACATTCAAAGAGCTTTCAAGCAAAAGGTACTAGACTAAACTGCAAAAACATACAAAAACCAGCGTGGGAACAGCAACCCTGTAGCAATTCCACAATTTTACCAAAACCTTTCAACAGCTGCAACACCACTGGAAGGTAGATTCAAGACTTTGATGGTGTTGTCACATGCCGCCTTGCCATCACGATGGCACCCACTCCGTGCCACCTGGGGCCTCAGCCGTAGAAGTTCATGATGTAGTGGTCCACCTTCTGGTTGCACAGCGGGCACCTGCCGCTGCCATGGTCCTTGATGTCGGTGGCACAGTCGCGGCAGCAGCACTTGTGGACGCTGTCGCCATGCACAAACCCGGCCTGGCGAGGGGCTGCCAGGCACACCACACACAGCGTCTCGTCGTCCTCCAGGCTGATGGCGGACAGGGGGGGCGCGTCATGGGCGATGGGGGCGGGGGAGGGGACCGAGCCGGCGAACAGGGGCGGGTACAGCGGGGCTGCGGCCGCATGTGGGCCCGCAGGTGGGGCTGCGTCTGGCACCGCTGGAGGGTTTGGAGGGTTGCTGGCTGAGGGCATCGGGGGTGCGGAGGCTGGCGCCTCGTCGCTGGCTGGTGGCGTGCTGGTGTCAGACTGCGGTGGCTGTGCAGCGCCTGGTGGCGCCATGGGTGGGTAGTATGAGGTGGGCGCAGAGTCGCGCAGCGGGGAGAACGTGTGGTCATGTGCCTGGCCCGGGATTGTGGAGGGCTGTCCAGGTTGCCCTGCGGTGGGTATGGCCGGGTAGGTGGCTGCCGGCCAGGTGCTGGAGGGCAGAGGCTGGCTGTTGGTGCGGCCATGGCCGGCGGCGGAAGGTGACGGCCGCTGCAGTGCGGGGTCGCTGTTTGGCCTGGCTGCGCCGTCGGCTGCGTACTGCGGCACCCGCCCCGACGCCATGGCCGCTGCCAGCTGCGCGTCGTACTGCTCCTGGAGGCGGCGGGCAAGCAGCTCGTCGGGGGTGGGCTGGCCGGTGGGCGGGCGGGGAGGCAGCGGGACAGGGGCGGGGTGGGGGGCCTGGCCAGCGCCTGGGGCCATCCATGGCACGGCGGGTGCTGCACCTGGTGCAAGGGCAACAATGGGCGGGATCACAGCACTGCAACTTCAGAACAGGAATAGATGCGCCAAGCATGGGGTAACAGTTATGGTGCATGGGTGTAATGCACATATGCACTAACCCACGGATGCGCCTCCATGCATGGACATGTCATGCTCACCTGTCTGCCCAGCTGGTGGGTATCGCGGCATGTGCTGCTGCGCCGCTGCCCCATAGTAGTATACGGCACCAGAGTTGCATGCGTCGATGAAGCGCTTGAGCTGCCCCGCCGCCAGTGCCGTGTCGTCATCTGGTCGCAGGTGCAGGCTGTACCCCGTGGTCATGTCCCCAGTGATGGTGGCGTTGCTGGGGGCCTGGTGGCTGCGGTGGAGGGTGAGTCGGCACTGCACGGGGCGCATGGGGTCAAGCCCCTGGGGCACACCCTGGCGCGGCACGGTGGCTGCGGCCTGCGCCCCGTCCAGCCACGCCTTCACCGACGGCGCAGGCTGGTCCTGGCCCTTGTAGCACAGCAGCACAGCGTGGGACACCTGCTGGCCGCTGCAGGTGGGGCACAGGGGCGTGAGCACAGGGGAGCATATACGCAGCTGGCGCACGTGGCAGCAGAATGCCGTGTGGAGAAGATAGGATGATGGCGTCTAAAACGCATAATGGCAGTGCGTGGTGCGGCACATGCCCTCCCTCCAACCCCCCACCCTTGCAAGCTGTACCTTGCGCCTGGGTATGGGTATCTGGGCATGGCCACCACCCAGCGCCGCTGCCACTCGTTTGCCAGGTTGAAGAACTTGGGCACCTTGAGGCGCAGCCAGCCGCAGAAGGGCGAGTGCGACTCCAGCTTGCGCAGCAGGGCGGTGTTGCGGTAGTACACGGCAATGTCAACGGGGGTCAGGCCTGTGGGGAGGGGGGGTGGGGGAGGGAGTTGGGACAGCCGCAAGATGAGTGCACTAACTCAAGAGACTTTGCAGCTGCAGCAAATGCCGTTTCCAGGTTGTGGCACTGGGGTGTACCATTGCTGTAGCAGGCTCACCTTTGCTGTTCTCCAGGAACGGGTTGCAGCCCGAGGCCAGCAGCAGGTCTGTCACTGCCTCGTGGCGGTGGGCCACTGCCTCGTGCAGGGCGGTGCCGCCATCAGGCTTGCGGTTGATGGCGTGCACGTTGGCGCCATTTTGGAGCAGCTGCACCGACACCCAGAGTGACTTCAGTCACATCTCAAAACAGCTTCCATATGCATGCATGGTGCAGATCTGAAGTTAGGCCTACAGAGCCTGAGGAAACCCCAACTACTGTAGATCGCTGCATCTGAACAACCGAAATCAATACATACGCTGCCAAACATGCCAAGAGAGCGTCCGTCCAGGGATGCTGTGACTAACAGAGGCCAGGTGCTACGCAGGTGCTGCCCCAGCAGGGGCTGGATCACTCACCAACTTGACGCACTCCACTTGCCCCCGAGATGCTGCAGCTATCAGCGGTGTGGACCCATGGGCATCCTCGTACTCTATCGCCCGCCGCTTCTCGGCAGGGTTGCTGCCTCGCACCTGGGCAAGCATGGTCTGCACACCACAGCGCACACGGTTCAACACAACAGCCCACGGCACGCGCTGTGACGCTTCCCACTAGATTGTGGTTTATTTGTGCAGTCTGCGGCGGATGGTCACCTTGAGTTGCTGCACGTCGCCATACTTGGCTGCCTTGTACACCTGCTCGGGGACGGAGGCAGCGTTCCCCATGGTGACAGGCGCTGACCACAAACGTGTCTGGCCGGTGTCCGCGCGCTGCTGCCAAGGTCCAGG
Organism: Heterotrichella gracilis; assembly: GCA_032358255.1. Taxonomy (NCBI): domain Eukaryota; class Xanthophyceae; order Tribonematales; family Xanthonemataceae; genus Heterotrichella; species Heterotrichella gracilis. Next base: position 100,202 of record JAULBX010002778.1, read on the forward strand.
TCTATTGGTTGCCTACAACAGTGTGTGCTGTGTGCAGTGCTTCCCTCATGTTTTTCAGACCCAGCGCCCCATCCGCGACTCTTTCCTCGCTGTTCACACACTGAAGCCTTATATGGGTTTGCGGAGCAGGGTACGCAACGTTTGCGGCTGCGAGACGGTGCAAGCGACCAAAGCTACAGTCAAATAGTTGTTAACTGAAACAAGGCTGCCATCCGTCAACCTTTTTGTTCTCAAGTCGTCCGGGCAGCACCACAGCACCACCTCAGAAAAGGATTATAATTTCAGCAGGGGAGGAAATAAACTTGCAAGCATGCAATTAATGCCGCTGTATTGTTACCGTAGACAGTGGCTGAACAAGGCGCTGCACAAGTTCAAAGCAGACAGTGATGGTGCAAAGAGTTAGGTTCCAATTGTAGAAGCGAAGCAGCAAATCCAGTTGACCATCGGCTCTCCCTCGCCCTACTCGACCTCCGTGGTTGACGCAGGGACAAGAACCAGCTGTTGACATCACCCATTTTCAGCACGATGGGCGTTCTTGCGTGGGCAATGCCGTTACTAACGCAAGTGCATGCAACCCAGATGCTGCGACCGTCCCCGATGCAGAACTCGAGCATGCATGCATGCTGGCCACATGTGCACATGGCAAACAAATCTCACCTCCCCCCTCGCGATTTGGAAACCTAACACCTTTGTTCAGTAGTTATCAACCAATATATCTATATTACACCTGTATGTCGGCTTGACAGGCGTCACCCTCACTGACCCACGCTGGCTACCACCTTGCTTCGCTGGCGGTGCATGCCAACTAGGCACCCCACCCAACATAGCACAACGTGCTCTGGAGGTGGGGTGCAACCACCACCCAGTATCTCATTCAAGCTTTTACCATATCTGTAGGGTGTTTATGGGCCTGTGTCTGCCCATATGGGGCAGCTTCGTGGCCATTGAGAGCAAGGACAAAGAGGATGACACACAGGTGGGGAGCAAACGTTCACCTGGTGGACACTGTTTCATTCAGGTTAACGAGACTTATTAAGCTATAGAGGCCCGTTTTGCACTGAGGCATCTCAATACTTCCACATCCAATCTCCACTTCCCCTTTGCAGTGGCTCATGTTTTGGGTCATCTTCTCTCTGGGACTGGTCGTCAACATCCTAGCAGCTAGGGTTCTCTACTGGTGCGCAACTTTTTCTTGTTGAAACTTTTCATGCAACCTAGTGGATTATTAGCAGCAAAGCTAAACAAAGTGCTTACACAGCGTACTTGCACTCTCACGGTCGTGGTCCTGCCAGATTGCTTTCCGCCCAGCTCTGTTCAAACCTCACACGGTGCCGTCAGGCATCTCAGTTTCGCTCCTACCACCCCACGTCCACCTGCGCAGGATCCCTCTGTTTCCGGAGCTGCGCCTTGTGGTGTTGTCCTGGCTGGTGCTGCCACAGTTCAAGGTGAGGAAGGAGGCTGGGCTGGCAATGACCTCGGAAACCTGACAAGCAACAAAGAGAATCCCCCTGTGCTAGCAGAACTATTTCATGTGCGTTGCTTTGTCAGATAGCACTGGTGGTTGGATTGTGTTAATGCCTAGATAGGCACTGATATATGCTTGGCCAGGGTATGGAAGCGTATGGTCCCGGGACTCAGTCACCCTGCACGGTGTGATAAAGCTGTCGCAGCGTTGCTCCTCAACCCGGTGACCCCCGCCCCCACTCACCCTGCAGGGCGCTGCCTGGGTGTATTATGCGCTGCTGCGACCGCTGGTGTTGGCAGTGGAACACCAGGCCAGGGAGTCTGATGTAATCAAGAGTGAGTCCTTAGGATACAGCTTGCGTTGTTGCTGAATGTTATGACTCGTGGGTGCGCATGCTGCTGCATCGGCTGCATCCGGAGGGAGGCATCTGGCGGTCACTAGTGCTGCAAGGCACTGCCCAACAATTGGGCACACATGAAAGCAGCACCGTGGCATGTTGCTGACAGCGCCCTCCCTCGTTGCCCAGACCTGCAGGCTCACTGGTACTCCCACCAGACAACTTCAGATGCAGCTGCGCGCCAGGCACCTGCCACACTGGCCAGCTCCTTGGGGGCGGGGGGTCAGGGGCTGAGGCGCACACTTCAGGCGCCGGCAGGTGGGCATGGGGTAGGCAATTGGTACTGGGCAATGTGTTTGTAACCACAGTTAGATTAGGGGGGGCAACAGGCGGATGTACGCCGAGAGGCCCTACTGTGGCATCTGACATGGACTGACCTGACGCAATAGGACCCTCGCAAATCGTCAAAATGTGGCAGAACTAAAAGTATTTGCCAGCACAACCGGCATCGCAAATAATCTGCATGAAAATGCGCAAAATCGCCTGCCTTTGGCATGAATCATCCCGATTGCGACGCACAGTGTGCATTCATTGCGGCACACGCTAGCGTAACAGCCGGTCGCCTGTGTAGCATTGAACACCTGACGCATGTGCGTGTGGTGCTGCAGGTGCTGACGCGGCCCTGGATGGTAGGAGGCTTGCAGTGGTGGGCGTGGGTGGGCGTGTGGCGTTGGGGGCAGAGGGGGAGGGGAACCTCCCTGAGTTGGTTCCAGACGACCCCACTGCTGTGCCGCCGTACAAGGCAGTGTAACTGCTGCCAGGGTGAGAGTGCAAGGCAGGTGGTGTCGCGCTGGTGGGTGGAATTGGAAGTGGGGTGAGCACACACCTATACAGTAACCCTCTATGGCATGACGGTTCCAGCAGATGCGGGGTGGAGCAGAGGCAGTGGGTACCTGGGAGTGCCATGCAAGGCCAAGGTGCTGCCTGAGCACATGTTATGGTTGGTGAGAATGAAGTTTGATGGTGATGGTTGCACATGCAATTTTCTTGGATTTGTTTTTACGGCTTATGCACTTCTGTGAGCCAATGTGCATGGCAGTAGTGGTCGTGGCAGGGCAAGATTGCATGGGCGTGAGCATGGAGCAAGTGAACCCTGCAAGATGTGGCGGTTGCTTTAGACCAAAATTAAAATGTTGGCATTCAGCGTCCCCTTCGAGGTGGCGGGTGTATAACTTAGGTATACCTCCCAACAGGGCATGTTGCAGCACCCCGGGTGTGACAAATGTGTGGCACATGGCCTCTCCCGAATATGTGCGCAGTGGTGTGATGCCTGTTGTAGGCAAGATTATGTTCTGCCTACAGTGGGAGGCTGCTATATTCCCGCAATGGCATGCCACTGCTGAAGCCTTCCGTGTATGCTGCTCAGAAGTATATGCATGCATATGGGCGGCGCCATACCTTTCACTGTGCACTGTGTGGATTTTGAGCTGTTCAAGTGTCAAACCTGGAGGAATACAGGTTACAGCCCATCACTAAGTAAGGCAGGCCAGTAATCCTGGCCCCACCCTCCCTCAAAACACTGCTGGAGCCCATGTACAAGGAATAATCACCTTCAGAGTCACACGTCCACCATCCGTATGCAATTTGCGGTGCGCACTCGTATAGCAGGCTTACCGGGGCCAAACAGGAATTGAAAATGTAGAGGTAAACCCTTGTGATACTGGCGAAACTGATCAACGACAATATTTTACTCAACCGGGGAGGGATCCACCCATGCATGCTCACGAGCCACAAGGAAGCTTGGTTTTGAGGACGACGCGCTGGCCCAACTTGCATATATATAGCGCAGTTTCTAATTTTGAAGACTAACTTCCACAAGCTGCAAACCAGCTGCTTGCGCAAAGCTACTGCCCTGTTCCCTACTGCTTCTACGTGTTCGTCGTTGTACCCAAACCATCCCCAGTGTTACTAGCCCCCGCCACCGGTCCTCGCCACCACGCAACCCGCTTCACCATGATGGCTCTTCTGTCTTGGGCTGTACCAATATCAACGTAAGTGGTCACACCCTATGTTTGCGACCGTTCTCGCTGCCAAATCCCGGACTTGCATCTCTGTGCGCATGTGAGCATGCCTTGGGCACTCAACTCGGTTGCCCCTGCTCAACTCAAGAACCGAAGTGAGCACGAGCAGTGGCTGTTGCACGTCCCCACTGTTTGCGCGCCCTCTGTTTGTTCTCCGAGCTGGGTGTCCTAGTCACCGACTACCGCCTGGGTCAATGTTGCATGGCCACGCCCCATGCGCACCAGCAAGCAGCTGTGTCCATCCTTGGTAAAACCTGACGCGCACACTCTCCAAAAATGCCTTGTTAATTGTTTTTACCACCTTGCAGCGGATTTATGGGCCTGGTGCTACCTATGTGGGGCACCTTCACTGCAATTGAGAGCAAACATAAGGAGGATGATAAGCAGGCAAGTGGGCTTGCACCCTGGGATCCCTAGGCCACGCTGACAAGGGTCGAAGTCTCTGCTCTCTTTTGAACAACTGAATACCGCTTGCATAATACCACTTGCAAATAGTTTTTTGCCTTGATGCCCATCTGGAAAGCTCCTTTCCGTTGTTGCAGTGGCTTTATGTATGCGTATAGTTTGAACGAGTACCGCTTGCACATATTCCTTGCCGTGATACCCACCTCTATATAACTTTTTCTTGTTGCAGTGGTTGATGTATTGCTTTCACATATGCTATGCAAGGTTACCACTGCTTTTGCATATTTTTGCCAATCAACTTTCACATGCTTTTCACCATGATACCCATCTTCAAATCTCCTTTCCCTTGTTGCAGTGGCTCACATATTGGGTGATATTTTCCTGTGGCCTGTTGGTCAATATCCTTGGAGCCAGGCTACTCGCATGGTGCGCACCATGTCCTATGGTCTGATGCATAAAGTGGCAGCAAGCCCGCTGCCTGCTGCCCGCAGTTATCCAGTCGTCTGCTGAACCATGCAGCCTTGGTTGCACTGTACACTGTGCTGCTGGCCTTAATATTTTTCCCTGCTTACTGGAGTGCTTCTGTTGCAGGATCCCGCTGCTGCCTGAGCTGCGCCTGGCGCTGCTGTGCTGGCTGGTGCTGCCAAAGTACAACGTAAGTGGAGGGTATGGGGGGCACAACATTGACCTGCGCCGTTGTTTAGTTCCACACCCAAGAAGTTCAACCCCACTGTTTTAATCCATCGCACACTAGTGGCAGTACTGTGTTGGGTGTCTTGGCCGGGTCTCCATGGTGCTGTGCGCAAAATTTTGCAGGTGACAGTGCCCCCTGACTGTGATCGGATTCTTGTGTATTGTTCCCCTCTCCCCTCCCTCACCATGACTACCACTTTTTACAGGGTGCTGCCTGGGTGTATGAGGCGCTGCTGCGACCGGTGGTGCTGTCAGTTGAGCACCAGGCCAAGGTGTCGCCTTTTGTTCAGGGTAAGTGCAGGTGGAGGTATACTGTAGTCCTGTAGCTGACGGGTTCTACATATTTAGACATTACATAATCGCCATATCACTTCCGAAGGTGTCAAGCAATATAACATGGTATGAAAATTGTGGGGTGGGTTGCTTTCTCAGTTACATTTTGGTGTTTCCATTAAGAATTATGTTTGACACCGTATAATTAGGCGTCCATCCCATACAGCTGGGTGCGCACTATGCTGCATTGTGGCACGCTGTGCATGATGGTGTCACTCACTTGAGCAGCACCACATAGCACCACCATCTAACCTGCCCGCTTCCCCTGCACCAGACTTCCAGGCCCGCTGGCGCTCACATCGTGCTGCTCAGAAGGCAGCCATCCACCGAGCACCCGTGGTCCAGACACCTGTGGTCCAAACACCTGTGCAGGAATCTGCTGTGCTCCAGTCCCCCGCCAATTTGACCAGCCCCACACAGCGCCCAGCCGCCACCCTGTCCAGCCCCATGGAGGTGCCCAGTCAGGGGCTGGGGCTGGGCAATACACAGATTGGGCTGGCCCAGTACTGAAATGGAGATATGAATAATGGCATGGGGTTGAGCACCAGAATGTTGGTTTGCACACATTGTCAAGCACTTGTGGCAACGACGACCCCTACTTTCAGAGCTCATGAAAATGCCATGAAAATGTATATGTTGAAAGACCGGATTGATTTGTCTGAAGTTGTAGAAAGTGGGCAAGCCTACAACGTACATTTTCCCTTTGTGACCTTGCACGTGTTTGCCTGTGATATTCTTTGCCCCGCTATGGCTCAATGCCACTAACCTGCTGTGACCCAAATAATGATAGAATATATTTTAGGTGGATCTTTTTATTTCAGTTTTATCAGTCAAACTTTGATTTACAGTTCACAAGACTGTGGGCATGCCATGGCATGTAGCCAACTCCTCAGCACCACCGCAATGGGTGTATGCCATTCTTTGTAAACTTACCCAACAGCACCAGACATGCCATGCCTGTTAGTTGACAAAACTCAGGCCAGGTAATCATGTCTCATCAGGTAAAATGTTATGTTGGTGGGCATGCTGTATCCACTTTGTTGAAGTACCTGCTAGATAATTACAGATACCTACAGCAGTACGCTTTTTGCCATCTTACTGGAAGTATCGTTGAGGATCTCGCGTCGTGCGACTTTACACTATATCTGAGATGCTCTCCCACCACCTGGCATCCCGGATGCGGCGCCACATGACCCAAAACCCTAAACCCTAAAACCCCCATGCCATGGTGACCAAAAGTGGAGAGCTCTAGGTGTCAAGCCACCAGACAACATATTTTTTTGCGACTATGATGCACCTTCAACTGTTCACTTTGTAGCCTTTGAAGTTGTAGGCACATAGGAAATTGGGCACGCTGCAATTACGGTGCAACAATTGCATGCATGCATCTGACCGACTGCCCACCGTCCGGTTTATGGGCACACTGTTGCGTGTCGGTGCACAAGACGACTGTATACAAGGCTGCAACGTTTCATTCGAGGTATACATGGTAACTGTATTGCAATAGTGTTTGCCCAACAGGCGTTCGCCTAAGGGCGACTTCCCGAACAGTGACATGCATGCATATGACACGCTTGCATATGGGCACCAAACCTTGCGCTTTGCACCCGGTTTGGGCGTTTCCTTGGAGAAACTATCCCGGCCAAGTTACTACTGCAGGTTGTACCAAAATTACATTTCCTTTTGCCAGGCCAGTGGCCTTTGCCTGCCGCCGAGGTGGCATGCACGCCCTGGTGCCTGCAGCCACGCCTGCAGCACCACCGGGCCCCACTGCTCCCCTCCGCCACCGCCACCGGGTCTTTGCGTGATGTCCATACAGTCACTACCGCGGTCGGTGGGTGCACTGCGCCAGCGGCTGCAGGACGCCTGCAGGTGTGTACCTGAATACGGTCTTCCTGGCCTGTGGTTTGCCCACCACGCACCACTGCGGCATCTGGGTCATATAGTCCCCCAGAGTCTGCGTTGGCCTGTGCCCTGGGTGTGGGCACTCTCCACCGCATGCTGCGTTTCCACCTTGCTCACTTTTTGAGGGCCTCAGCCAATACCGCCCCTTCCCAGGCACATATCCGCATATGGCCGCCAGCGCCCGCATGTGTCTGGTGTGACCCGCCTGCTGGGGCGCACGCGGCGTGAGGCTGAGGGCCTGGAGGCGCTGTGCGTGCAGCTGGGGCTGGGGGAGGGGCAGGCACTGGAGGGGCTCATGGAGGGGGGGGAGGAGGGGGGAGGGGGGCCGCGCACCGCCGAGAGGCTGCAGGGCTTGCTGAACAACCTGAAGGGCATTGAGGCTGAGCTGCTGACTGCGCAGCATGCGCCCGATGTGGTGGCGCTGGGCAAGAGGTTCTACACGGTGGTGGATGGTGAGGGGAACCCACTCGTGCCGCCGCATGGGTCACGGCAATCTATGCAGCATGCACGGAAATTCACTTAATTCACTTAAGTGCAATGCCATGGACATATTGACCATATGGCTGCATGTGCATCAGCTGCGGACATGGAAGTCAGGTTCCTTTTCGTTTTCTTGTCCCGCTGCGTTGGCCTGACCGCACTGCTGTGGGTGGTGCAGGCCGGTCTGTGGGTGTGGAGATTGACTGCGTGGCGCAGGGCGGCGCGTGCTGGATTGAGGCCAAGGCACACCTCAACTTTGGGGTGGCGTCCAACCAGTGGAGCGGGACCAAGAGGAGCAGCAAAGGTGTGGCGTTGGGGGGCTGGGAGGATGAGGTGGGCGCTGTGCATGCACACACATGTCACTCACAGCTACCCCTGCAGGCATGTGTATGGTTGTGACGCCTTCCCATGTACATATATTGTGCCGGAATGTAATGATTATAATATGTCTTTTTTCCAGCAATTAGTTGCTTTTCTTATATCATTTATGTATTTGTCGAGGCCCTGAATAAGTCGCCTTGCTTGTCCAGGCTTGCGCCAGCAGGTAGTTGACCAGGTGCGTGTGGCCATGGACCCGATCAATGCTGTGCGCTGGCGGCCCCCCTGCCTGGTGCTGTACTTCCCGCTGGGCACGCTGGGACCAGATGTTGCACGTGAGCTGCAGGGGATGAACGTCACGGTCATCACAGGTGGGGATGGGGAGCCATGTGGCGATGATGGGGAGGGGAGGGGGTGTCACGCAGATGTCACCTATTCCATGGTGTGGAGAGACGATGGGAATGATGGGGCGAGGTGCAGCTTACAGCCTAATTGATTCACCCTTGCACTCCCCTGCCTGCAGGCGAGTTTGACTCCAGTGCCCTCCCTGTACCCCCGCCGCCCCCCACTGCCGCCAACCTTGACGTCACAACACTGTGTGCGCTGGTGTCAGAGGTCAGCCATGGGGGTCCGGGCAATGCTCAGGTGGAGGAATGGGCGCAGAGAGTCAGCCACTGGCAGGTGAGGGGTAGGGGTGGGTCTGCTTCCAACCGCCCGCCATGGGTTTGTATAGCCATGGCACAGTTGTCACATGTGAAACACCTGAAGCGGTTCAAATTATTTTAATCACTGGTATAAGAATTACATAAGAATCCATTTTCATTGTGAAGTTCACAATATACAAAAAGAAGTAAGGGGCCTCCCCTTCACCATGCCCTTAACTCCCTCACCCCTTTGCAGGATTGCCTAGATGCCGAGCGCTGCTCCCCCCTGCTGGCTGAGCTGTCCCCACACCTGCGGGGGCGGTGCCTGGTGGTGGAGCGGGGGGCGCTGGATCAGTTTGAGGCGCTGGTGGGCCAGTTTGGGGGGGAGCGGGAGCGGCGGCGGTGGGGGGCGCTGCGCCAACGACTGGTGGTGCTGCCCCCACAGGTGGAGGATGCGGAGGAGGCAGTGGCGGTGGGGGTGGGGGGCCACTGGGGGGAGGAGGGTGCATCGGTGGGAAACGTAAGGGGGCTAGGTGATGAAGATGATGGGGAGGATGCATTTGCCGCCATTCTGTGTGGCCAGCGCGCCACCCTCAGAGACACGCTGGCATGCGAACCCGCCTCACCATCAGTGTGTGCTGCCCCCATCTCGGGATCCCCTTCCCACCCGCACTGCAGCGCACGCTTGGCCCACGGCATACCTGGCCTGCCCCCCGCCACCCGTGCAATGTTTGGCCTGGGCGACGCAGTGGGTGCAGTGACACTGACAGCCAACGGGGCTGCGCTGCGCCTGTTGGGCCACCACCGGCTGCAGCTTGAATGCCATGTGCACAGGCCGGTGTGGCTCACCGGACAGTGATGGGGCGTGAGGGGAAGGAATGCAGGCGGGGTGGGAGACGCGCAAGGCATGGGCGCGGGTGTGAACGTTGATTGGGCGCCAACTTTCACTGAATTCACTAATCCATCATGATGGATTTGTCAGCCGCTGTACCTTCGTTACATGCACTTCGGCAACACAGCCAGAGCAGCAGCTCATCGGACGCAATGCATGTCTGCAAGCTTCACCACTGAGCTCAGGCATTGGTGTTGCCAAGCGGCTTGGTGAACCATAGTGATGTTTTAAATCATTCAGAGATTCTCAAGAATTCATTGCGTTTTGGTGTACGATGAATTATCCGATAACAAGGCACTGACAGGGTCAACATGCTCTTCAGTGTAGAACATCGCATGCTATGCAGTGCAATGAGGAAAATCTCTTGAAATCAACCGTTATTCAACTTATAAGTGCACAGTCCTATAATTTATAGGACTGTGCACTGCCCACTAGTTGTTAAACTGATTCAATTCACTGACAATGCCCAGGACTCCCCTATTATGGCCAACGCCCTAATAAGACGGGCAAATGCGCGCAATGGGCAGGGCGCCCTGCATGGCATGGCTGGCAGGTGGCAGGCAGCAACGGTAACCTCCTGCGCATGCATGCATGCCATCCAGCTGTGTGGCAAACTTGTGCGCATGCATCATCATGCTATCATGTATCCAGCAAGGCTGGCCACGCCATCACATGGCTGCACCTCACAGCTGCTCAAGCGCCATCCGCTCCTGGTGCCCCCGCCTGCACCACCATGCGCACAGTGACCCCCAGCGCAGGCAAGCCAGGGGAGGAGGCGGCGGGGGGCAGCGGGGCTTTGCCGTGGCGCAGGCTGCGCACCGCTGCACCCGCATATGACGACAGTGCAGGTAGTGCGCTGTCTGGGAGGTAGCCCACATGCTCGCTGCCAGCCGTCAGGAACAGGACCTGGCACGGGGTGTGGGTGGTCAGGCAGGTGCCATGTGTGCTTTGCCAAGGGGGAGGTGAGTGAGCAGGGGCCATGTGCGCAGTGGTGGTGGGGAAGTGGTGAGGCGAGGCTGGTGCCACATGTGCCGGTAGATGCAGGCAAGGCAGACAGCGCCGGCGCCATAAGCGCACATGTCATGCCGTGGTATGCACATGCATGTGCGGGGGGGAAGCAAGCAAGCAGCTTGCGCCACAAGCACCATGTCATTCTGTGGTATCTGCATGCTGCTGTGCCCACCTTCCCCTGCCTGGGCTTGTGGTGCCACGTCAGCGCCTGGCCCACACGCAGCGGGGCGCGCATGCGGGTGGACACACCCTCCAGCTCAAACTCAGGCCTGCGGGGGGAGGGCGGTGCCATGTCAAAGGCAACGCGGGCCTGCATCCCGTCAACTCCACACACATTAAAAAAGGACAGTGGCTGCTCATAGACATAAATCAGCGCTTTAATCCTAAGTGCAGAAAGTCTTGAGGTGGCGTAAAATACACAGTCGGGTGTCGCAATGCACCTCTCGTCAACCCTTGTAGCTCATTCACTTGAGTCCTGCCCCACCTCCACCTCCACCTCCTCCACCCACCTGCATCCCTGCGGCTCCCTCCCCACTTGCTGCAGCACCTCAGGCAGGTCATCGGGCGATGCCACAGTGAGAGTGGTGGTTGCGGGGCGCTGAACAAGGCGCAGGTGGCCGGGCTGGACGGGGCCAAGGGGGGCAGAGGCCTGGGGGAGAGGAGAATGAAACAGTGCAGCTTTGAGTATGTACGCCGTAATTGTGCTGTGGTGGAGTGATGCAATGCAGCATTGAAGGATGCACTTAACACCGCAGGTGCACTGAGCGCAAGGCGGTGCGGGTGGGTGGAGAGATGCAGTGGGGTGAGTGCACATGCACATGCACATGCACATGCAGGGGCTTTGCTTGCCAGGGTAGTGTGTCATGTCCACCAAGGTCAACCATATGAAATCAAGAACCAACGGCTGCCACCAAAGCCTGGATCATGCGCACTCGCCCCCGCCCCCGCCACCATCATGCCTCCCTACCTTGCCCTCCGCCTCCGCCCCGCCTGCGCTCCCCTCCTCGCCCCCCGCGCTCTTCTCCTCCTTGGCCTGCCCACGTATGCGCTGCAGCGTGAGGTCCCGCTGTGCCTGACGCCGTTTCACATCCGCCTCGCGCCGCCGCTGGGTTGCCTCAGCCTTGCGCCGCACACCCTCGGCGCTGGTGGGGGGGGGCTTGCTGCAAGGGGGGGTATGCGAGATGGGGGTCAAGTGGCAGCAATGGAAAAATTACGCTTAGGATGTGCATCATATCACATCCATGATCCCAAAAAGCTGCAATCATGCTCAATGCCTAACTTCAGAAGCGTGATCGGTGGACAACTTCATCCGCTGCTAGCAGCATGTTCATGCGCGGTGACGAAGGTCAACTAGCAGCCACCGACGGTATGTTGCCCCGTGCAAATGCACAGCAACGTGGTACAGGGTACTGGCGCAGGGTGTTGCATCCCGTACGCGTAGCGGGGCCGCGAGTCCAGCTCCTTGGGCAGGGGCAGCAGGCCGGGGGGCAGCTCATCGGTGCGCTTGCCTGCGCGGCGCTGGCGGGCGCTGGCACCACCACCCCCCACATCCCCCTCTGCACCACTGCGTGAGGTTGCCAGGCTGGTCTGGAGCCACCCGTCAGACTCTGCACATGCACAGGGGGGAGACATGGTCAAGCCAGTGGCAAAGGGAGGATGCAGCGTCCCTGTGTAGTGATACCACATGCCAGGTGCGCGTGACATAAGCTGCGGTGCACCTTGCCCCTTGAGCACATGCCTGGCTCTGGCAATGTGTGCCTGTGCCTGTGCCACCCCTCTTGCCCCACCTGTGTTGTCGCTCCCTGCGTTTGCGCCATCCAGGGTGACGGACCCCTCCCCATCGCTGCTGATGGTCACGTCGCCCCCTGATACCTCGCTGGCTGTCGCGTACTCGTCCTCCCCTGCACACCACAGCGGCTGGCGCCTCACCACAGCAGGTGGCTCGGTGAATGGTGGCAGGCACAGCAACCCTATGCTGGCGCGAAGCAGACATCGGGCACGTGACGATGGGGTGCGTAGGGTCCCCAATGGGTGCTGCAGGGTTTGGCTGCCATACCTTCAGAGTCCTCCCCCGACCCCACCACGCTGTGCCGCGAGGGTGCCCTGCCACCCCGCCGCCTGGGCGCAACCACCACCTCCTCCTCCTCCTCCTCACCTCCCTCCTGGGATGAGGTGGATGGCGAGGGGGGGTCCGGGGGCGGGGCATCACCTGCCTGTGTGTTGCGTCGAGGTGGCGAGCGTAGCAGTGGGAACTGGTTGTCCAGCCGCGCGGCGCGCCGGGCACCTAGGTTCTGCAGGCAAGGAGGGGGGTAAGGGGGTGCTCAAGTGGTGCCTGTATGGGATAGGCGGCAGCATATACTGTCCCGAGAAAAAGGCAGTGTTGAAGTAGATACTTGTTGAACAATTGCTGTGTGTGGCTGAGTGTGGCTGCCTGAAGGGACGTACCCTGACCATTGTGCGTGTGGAGTTATCAGCCTGCAGCCCCTGGTGCAGCGCTGCGCTTATGTACACCAACTGGACCTTGATACCTGAAGCATCGTAGGAACTATCAGGTCTAGGTGCGTGGTGAAGTGATCAGCACTGGTGGAGTGATCACCACCTTGGCACATGCATGCATGCATTCCCATGCATGCATATGCAGCGACGAGGACGTTTGTCGACTGCAGCAGCCTACCAGGCACCTGCACTATCCTCGAACACCAGGGAATTGGTGTTATAGCATCGCACGGCCACTTTATGTTGCGTTGCAGCGTTCCTGCCTGGACTGTTCCCCAGTCCCAGTGAAACCAGACCTTGTCAGCCTTACACAGCTCTGTGGCACTTTTCTCGGAGGCTGTGTGCATGCAAGGGTCACCCAGGTGCGTGTTCAAATGTGCTGCTGCAATGGCAAGTGCACTACTGGTTTGGTGCCCTGCATCGGTTGCAAATATGCAGATAAATATTTAGCAATTGTCACTGTGGTTATCTGGGGCTGACCCTCAGGGTGTTGGTAGCGCACTGCCACAGAGAAGAGAGAAGGCACACACGGGCAATTAGGTACGCAATGTACAACTTCTGCCAGTGACAAGCTTTCAAGTAGGTTATTCATTCGACATCACCGGTGGATACCACCTGGGGCCAAGCGCGCTGTACATTATAATCAACTATCAAAATGCAGTAGGCCATCTCCAGCCAACAGCTGCATGGCGGAAATGCCACTGCTGAGATAACAGAGGTATATATGGCTGTGAACCTACAAACATGTATGCTGGGGGCATGCAGCGCAATCCCAAGACCAAAGCACATAGCTAAGCTCTACAGCAGAATGCCATGAAGTTGCACGGTAGCTACATATGACGCTTTCAGTTGCTGCACTACAACGCTGTGCGTGCTCGGCGGCCCAATACGAGGACAAGGATGCCGAAGCTGTGGAACACTGAAAATGTGATAATTCAAATCTCACCTGCCAGTGAGATTTTGTGTTATGAAAATGTTAAAAACAACGGTGGTGACTGTTGGTGAGCGGCAGCATAGCCTGAGGCATGCTTGGCGAGCACCACATACCAAAAAATTATAAACAAAAAGCCGTAACACAGTTGGAGGTACAGGCGTGCATTGTTTCGCACGCTGAGCCCTGACAGGCATACTAAAATTGTTGCTGCTGCACTTGCTCCCAACTCCAACCATATGTCGCACCTGGTGGACCCTAGCCATCGCTCCCCATGCGCCAGTGCTTACCCCCCAAACCCTACCATAGGTTTGTGAGCAGCAGCACGCCCACCGCCGCCAGGGGGAGCAGACTCAGCGCCAGGCTGGAAGACACCCATGACCTCCCCGCCACGCTGCCATCCCCCTTGCACCAATCCTGCACCTGCTGGCACACCTGCTGCCATGCCCGCCCAACCGCCGCCATGCCCGCACAGCCTGCCCCCCCTTGGGCGCACGCCAGTGCGCATGCCGACTGCTCCCGCCGGACCTCGTCCATGGTCTCACACCAGCCAAATATTATGTTGTCCGCGGTGCGTGCGGATTTGAGCTGCATGCGCCCCTTGAAGGGGCAGTACCCAGAGGGCCAGGACGACGCCTCCGGTAGTGGGGATTCAGGCGGGCACGACCTGGCCTTTGCCAGGGGGGAGGGTGGCGGGGAAGGTGAGTCTGTTTGGAGGCAGTCCTCGCGCACCTCCGCCAGGTTGTGCGACTCCGTTTGCCTGAGGCTCCTGGCGCTGCTGCTGGGGCTGCTGCTGGCGCTGCTGGTGCGGGGCAGCGGCGCACTCTGGGTGCGGAAGAAGGGGGTGGAGGAGTGGTCCGGGGGTTGGGCGGTGGGGGTGTCGGGCGGGGAGGTGCGCACGCTGCAGTGGGGACAGCACGTGAGAGGGCAGGTGTGGGGAACCGTGAGTAGCACCCGTTGAGGAAGGGCACCAATAAACTAGATATGTCAGTGCATCCCCACGCAAGGTGGGTATGCTTGCACTGGTGGAGACTGATGCGATATGCAGTTGAAATCCAAAGGGGAAGACTAGATGGCACCGCCTGCCCATGGCCTATGCGCACCACTGCCTCACCTGCCCGCTGACTCAGGCCGCATGCGCCGCTTGGCCGCGCTGCGAAGGCACTGCAGGGGCCCCATGGCGGGACAGAGCGCGTACTAGTGCACTAGTGGGTGCTGGGTCTGCCTGGGGTGCTGACTGTGACGGACAACTGACGCTGTGCTGTGGCTGGATGTGTGGCCACCTGCGCAGAGGCACCCCGCACAAGGGTGAGGGTAGTGTGGTGGTGGCAGGCTAGGACAGGTGGTGGCCTGCGCCCTGAGTTGTCAGTTGCCGGGGAACCCTGCTGTGACCCGTGCACCAGCCAGTAAAGCATGAACTTGGGATCTGTTGATCAAGGTTGCCAGTTGCGAAGTGTGCGTGCATCTGGGGACAACCAACAAGGACCAAAAGTACGGGGCCAGTTGTGCTGGGGAAGTGCACATCCAAGGGGTGCAGCACTGACGAACCGCATTGCTGTGCCACACGGGGGTAATGGTCACGTGCATGGCCCATGCCCCTGGGCGCATGCCTGTCCCCACCTGCGTGGACTGCCTGGCGTGCGGCCAACCCGTCCAACCTACGCCCCACGCCAAGCCGCCCTCAGAAACCCATCAGGCGCGCCGCCTCGCGTGTGGGACTCGCGGTGGCCGGTTGGTGGTGCCAGGTCGGGCAGAGGTGGGACCTGCGCTATTGAAGGGTCAGTCCACACCCGTATGCAATGGGGGCGATGGCGCCAGCGCGGCAGGCCATCAAGCGGTGCACGCAGTTGCCTGACCCGTTTGTGGGTACTGAAGCCTCTGTGCTGGAGCAGGCGTATGGCGTTGCGTAGGTCCCGTTTTACCTCAGCCGAATAGCTGGACACAAAGGGTATCAAACAAGCAAAAGGGCAAGCACGAGGACGGCGCCATATGGCCCACGACACGTTGTATAGTTTATACAGGACACGTCCTGCAGTTGTGCACCGGCCTGACTCGGTCTACTATTACCTCACAGCTGTAGTATGCAGTGCCAGATGTTCTCCTCCGAGAGAGGCTGTGGAGGTTTGGTCGTAGCCCTGTTCCTGGCTCTGCGCCGCCTGGCAAACACACGTAGCCGTGGTGGCGATATCGGGGAGCTGTTGAGCTGTTAGGCAGCAGGATACCGCACGGCAGACAGCAGGATGGCCAGGATACGAGGTCCTCGTGCCCTGGACTGTGCATGCACTACTTCTACGCCTGTTGTAGCGTTTACAGACTGAGCAGACAAGGGCAAAGTGTGTTGTCAAAGGATCTGGTTGTCGGAAGCGGTGCTGTGTACTCGTTTATACCCTCGCTGTCAGGAGGCTGTGTCTTCTGCCCAGCTGCTGAGCCAGCTCTGGGCGAGGTGAAACAGGCAGTTGCAAACATTTGTTCTGCGCGTCCCAATTCACAATCCCAACAATATCCGGAATCCCCACTTTGACCAGTAAAATAAACAAGTTTTTGAACAATAATTCCAATAATTAATGGAAAATCCCAGGTCAAAGTGCAAGCCAATTCCAGCTAATGCACAAATGCATGAGGAACTGTGCATCTGGCTGCACACACCACCACCCCAACTCCACCCTCCTGGAGTAGGCACCAATGCGCACGTGGGTCGGCACTGGCGCAAGCTCCCCCCGAAGCTGCCCTCCTCCCCCTTTCCCCCCGCTCATCCATCCCGCCGCACATATGCCAGCCCCTCCGCGTCATTCACCAGAACCAAGTCCCTCCCCGTGGCGCCATCCACATCCAGCGAGTTTATCCCCCCTGCACCCTCACGGTACAGCACACGCACGCCACCACTGGCAGGGGTGCGGGTGGGGGCGCTTGTGGAGGGGGCGGGGGCGCCACTCAGGTGGAAGCTCTGTGCGGCAAGGAAAGGATGAGAGAGTGGTAAGTTGGGTCATGTGCCTGTGGGGCAGCTTGGCCGTGTAGTGAGAGCGGGAGCAGAGCAGGGGAGGCAGGAGGCACGGCAAAAGTAAATGTGCACGCATGAAGCACCTTGGCAATACAACACATGTGACCAGTTGACACACATGCACCCTTTGCCGGGCTTACGCGCACATGCACAATTGAACATGTTGCAGCATGGCGAGATCCCCACCTGTTGCGTGGCGCAGGTGGTTGCCAGGGCGCCATCAGTACAGCAGAAGAGCAGGGCGGGCGTGGGGCCTGAGGGGCGCAGCGCATCACGCGGGTCAAAGTGGACCTGCGGATGGGGGCCAGATATCATGAGCGGCAGTTGGTGGGCTACTGGGGTGCATTGGGGCACGTGCGCTGCCCAAGAGGATGCAGCTACTACACATGCACGTGCCTGTCCTCAGCCAAAAAAACCGGCAACCTTGTTGCTGCCGTCTCAACAACATTTTGCATTCTGCCTAAACTGGGGTACAAAAACGTGGGGAGGGATGGCAAGCAACTGGTAATGCATGGCACGATGCGTCCGTGTACGTAAACACCTCTGCAAAAACGCCTCCCCACGCGTGTGCGCACCCACCTCCACAACCTCCCCTGCGTCCTCCACCCCCGTCACCCCCCCTTGCGGCGCCCCCCCCTGGCGCAGGTCCCACAGCGCCACGCTCCCCCCCGACCCCCCACTGCCCACCAGGTACGGCCGGGAGGGGTGAGCACACAGGCAGCGGATGTGGCGGGACAGGCCCTGCAGGTGTGTGCGTGTGGAGTGGGTACGGGGAGGGGGATACACCATGCACGCTTGCTTAACGAGACCAGACGCATGCCGCAGATGCACCCTCGACCCATGTGGTGCAGCCAGCACTACTCAACAGCAATGTGTACAGGCTGGGCACACGTGATTTGCCACTGAGTGCGCATGAGGATGTGCTGTCATGTGCCCCACCTGCGCCTCATCCAGCCCAGGCAGCCCTGTGTGGCCCCACTGGCGTGAGGACCTGCCCACAGGCTTGCCGCCCTGACGCTTGTCCCACCACTCAATGCCACCTGCACCACACACAAAGCATCAAACCATCAGGCATATGTTCTATAAACACCTGCCACAGCATGGTGATCACCCTGCAATACCTGTGGCCATGCAGATGACAACCACCAGTGCAATGCCAACCCCCCCTATTTTGTGCGCCCCACATGCGAATCATTACCACCACCACGCGTTTGTTTCCCCCCTTGCCACCCCACCTTGCGTGCTGGCCGTGACAAATGTGTGTGCCGATGCCCAGCAGGCAGCGCGGAACTCCACCCCCGGGCACTCCGCCAGCACCTCCACAGCCCCCGCCCCACCAGGCGCATCCAGCGGCGCCAGCGCCAGTCTCCCACTTGCCGATGCCCCCAGCACCTGGCCACTGTCCGCCCCCACGTCCATGGCGGTGAGGCAAGAGGGGCCCAGGTGCAGCCAGGGCTGGAGGGAGGCGGAGTCGGGGGCGGCGCCAGACAGCAGCTGGATGGGTGGGGTGAGGGGTGGGGTGAGGGGTGCATGAGGAGGGCATGCCGCGTCGCGTGGTGAAAGAATTGCAATACGGCGATGCGCATGTGGGTTTGATCACTGGCGCCAGTTTCAGGCAGCAGGTGGGTTGGGTGAGGGGTGGGGTGGGGTGAGGGGTGGATTGGGAGGGCATGCAGTGTGTCGCGTGGTGCCAGAAATGCAATAGGGCGATACGCATGCGGGATTGATCGCTGGCGCCATTATTATTCTCAAAGCAACAGATAGCAGCAGGTGGGTATGCCCAAGTGGGGGTTGAATGAGGTGGGTATTGCCCAGTATGTGCAGGCAGGGGACCAGCATGGCATGCGGCCCGCACCTGGATCTGTCCCGGGTCTGCCCCTGGCGCTGTGGGCAGCTGCAGCACCAGCCTCCTCACGCTGCCCCCAGCCCCGCCCACCACCAGCGCCACCCGCCCCTGGCCCAGCGCACACACCTGCAAGGCACAGGGGGTCAGGCACAGCCAGGCAGCAGTGCAGAACGTGCCCGTGCCACGGCCACCGCACCCATAGTGACTGCCAAAGCGACTGCCACTGCACCTGCTGGTGCACACAGCAGTGGTGGTGCTTAACTACAACATGCACCATCCACCTCCCCCTCCCCCCCCACACACACACCTTGAGGTCTGTCACGGGCCCCTCAGTGGTGAACGATGCCAGGTTGGACACACCCGCCAGTGCCGCGCCGCCGCCTGCCACAGACTGGCGCACCGCAAGACCAGCCAGGCTCAGCTCGTAGCCCTGCAGGGGGAGACACACAGCAGGAGCGTAGGCAAAGCAGGGAAAGCAAGGATCAGGTGCAGCACGCATGCATATGAGGGTGGGTCTCAGCATGGCCATGCATCCAAGATGTGGCTTGTGCGCATCTGGGTGTGGGTGCACGTGTCTTACGTTTGCGTAGGGCACCCATGCCGTCAGCGCCGCCACCTTGTTGTGCACCAGGCACCCCTCCTCGTCCTCCTCCCCGGCAGCCCCAGGGGGAAAGGGTAGCCAGCGCACGCGGGAGGGGGACACCTCCAGGAAGCGGCGGAACAGTTGGTTGGGGGCGGGGACGGTGGGGCAAGTGGGGGCGAAGGACAGGGCAGGGGGGGCTGGCGGCCAGTCGGCGCGCGCCAGGGCCATGGCTCCAGATGGGGGCGTGGTGTGTGGTGTGCACAGCTGTAGGCGGGGCGCACTCTTTGGTGCACTGCCCTCCCGTGCAGGCTGCTGCTTCTGGCCTGTGGCCCAGTCAGCAGGGTGCCGTATGAGGTCACCCCTTCCTCACAGGGGGAGAGTTAACGGTGGGCACCAGGTGTAGCGGTGGGCACCAGGCCATATGCATGCATACAGACCACCCACGGCTCAGGCGGGGCTGCCGCTGCAAAGCCTGCAGGTGGGTATCGCTCTGCCGATAGGATACGCTCTACCGATGCGAGGCAGTGGCTGCCAGGCTGGATCTGTGAAGAAGTGGATGGTGCCTTTTCTCCTGGGGGGGGTTTAAAAGCGACCGATCTGTGGCTGATTCCAGTCCGGATAGCGCCTGATCAGGGCCGCGGAACGAGGGCAGCCCAGGCACAATAGGAACAAGCTGAGCACGAGTGCGGCTTTGGCAGTTGTACTGTCCGTGGGGAGCTCTTGTCCTCGACTCCTAAATTCATGCATGCAAGGGGTGTGCAGTGAATGCAAACAAAAATGAAATGCATGCATGCGGCTCAAGCCATTTGATAGTTACATACCCTGTGAGACCTGTAAACCAATTGCTACGTTGCATGCATGCCCCATAGAGCTGCCAAGCACATTATCGGCCTTCGAGCGCTGCGTGACTGTTGAGCACACCAGTCGGTGAAAGGCGGGTGAGCATGTGCCCATATGCATGCAGCCCCCGTTTCCATACTGGTACCCTATCTATGCCTGTTCTTCAAAGAAGGTGCGTGGAGGACGACAGCTACACCGTGTAGAACTGGCGTGCATCCCACAGCTACACTATCCAACCCACTGGTCGCGAGTGTTGCTTGGACGGCAGTCCATGCAACTCCTCCAACCCTGCTACTAGCGTTACACATGTGCACATAGCCCCAACTATAGTAGAGTAGGCCAGGGGGCAGGCGCAGAATATCATATTGGTGTGGATATGTGGTGCTACCATAATATGACCCACCCAGGGCCTAGGCCTACTACCTCCCCTCAGGGTCTACTACCTCTGCTGCGCCCCCCCTGTAGGTGGTTGACTCGGCGCCACTATGGTAGGAGGCCCGGCACGGGAGAGTTTGGTGGCCACGGGGACCACCAACAGGGTGCGGTGGTAGACTCGTGCAGCAACCTTATCCAACTCACACGAGAGGTTACAAGGACTAGCTGCTGCAGTGGATCCATGTATATTTATAGCACACAGGCCAGACAGTCAAGCTTATTCTACCGGTTCCCCTCGCCAAGGTGCGGGGCTTGTCAATATTTTGTGAGCAACTTTTATATGTCGTGCAACCGTGTGTGTACTGCTCAGCTGTTACTGCCATAGCAGTCTCCCAAGGCGTAGTCGTGTGGAGTCGTGCCACACCCCATTGCAGCTCGAGCTTCACCTTCAGACGACAGCAGCACAGCGTTCCCCGGAGGTGAGTTACTCGTTTAGGAACACGGCCAACGTGGCGTGCTTGCTTGGTTGGCTGTCGAACTGCTCGCGGCGCTCGAGGCGCAGTCGACCGCAAGCTGCGCGCTGTGGCGACCGCAACCCACCCACCCTACCCAGCCTTTGCAACTGGCATGCGCAACGCCCTCGTTCTTGCCGTATCGTTTGTATAGCACTGAACCGCGCCCTTGCACTATTCCCAGAAATGTCAGAACGTGCCACACTACGTCCTGTAGCACTGCAAGTCTCTCGTCTAGGTTCACGGTCCAGATCTGGCTTGCAGTTGCGTGTGCGACCACTACTGACACCTGCCGTGACACACAATGCCTGTTGACATTTATTTTCTTTCATTTGTCGGTGCAAGCTTTCGATAGGGTGCCTTCGATAGGGTGCGCGCGTTCGTTGCATAACCGCCCCTTGCGGGTGGTCAGGTTGGCTCTGACCCTGCTGTTGTAGTAGCAAGTACATCCTGAGGTTCTAGAGGTTCACCTTAGTCCTATCAGGCCAACACTTGCACGCGCATTGCTACGTGTCTTGTCACAGCAATGACACAGGAACCATTCGTCACAAGCGCAGACTTGTTTAGTCCGTTGGATTGTAGACGTCGCTTGCGCCTTCCTCATTCAGTCGTTGTTTATCTTGTGCCCGGTACAACGCTTGCAAGTGCCCAGTGAGAATTCCGTCGTTTTTCACTCTCGACGCTGTTAGAAGTCGAACGACCACCCTTTCCGAGTTGCACTGGTCTCCTTGCGGTCTCTTACCAACGCGTGCCTGTGCACTGCAGGGTCACTGCGACGACACCTACAGCAACTGGTAGCAGGACAGTAGAGACTTCTGCCACACAGGCGCAGCAATAAGTAAGTATTTTCAAACCAGCAAATTCCATGGCAATGTATGTATGGCAAACGACACCTATTAAAAGCCCCCTATTCCTACACCCTGTACCAGCCCACCCCTTTAAATTGACTGTACCGTGGGTACTGCTGCAGCATGCTGCAGTTGTTTTGTCCTCAATGCACTCCTGCCAAGCACTTCTGCCAATTCCCATCTCTAATTCCTCCTGAATTTACGTGCAGGAGCCCTGTCCCCATGGGTGTCTCTCACAAGCCGCTCCCCTACAAGGACCCAGCCAAGTGGAACATCTTCAACCTCATCTCCTACTCCTGGGCCTTCACCACCATTCGCAACAACCGCCGCGCCGCCCATGACATCGACGCGCTCCCTCTGCCCGCCGCCCTTGAGGCCGAGGTTGCCTACGAGGAGTTCAACCAGGCGTGGGAGAAGGAGCTCGAGAAGCCAGAGCCATCCCTTATGCGCTGCCTGCGCACTGTGTATGGCAGGGACATCCTGATTGCAGGCCTGTTTAAGGCGATCTGGGCCACCCTGGTGAGTTGAAATATGCAAGTCCATATTCCTATCATCACTTGCCGTGATGCATGCCACACAGTACGGGTCGTGGTACCATGTGCAAGCAAGAAGGCTCATTGTCAACAGCAAGGTGTTAACAATTGCAATTGCACGTATGCTGATTTTGAAATTTTGATTGAATTTATGGTGCAAGCAAGGCTCATTCATTGCTGATCAGCAAGGTTTCTGGTGTGTGGATTGTTTTTCTTTTAAAAACCCCGCCAAAAATATATGCATTTAACAGGCATATGCACACGTAGAAAAAAAATTTCAATCTGCTTTTTGCTTCACTCCAGCTCCTATTATGGCAGCGTGATTAATAAAAGCTATAATAAGCATATGTGCAGCTAGCCAACCACAAGTGGCCTGCAGCACCATGGCCATGCATTCAATTTGCTTGATATCATGTGCCTCATGTACCTTGTGCCGACTGCAGGTGATCTTCGGCGCCTACTTCTTTGTGCTGTACATCCTGGAGCATGTGGATGGAAACAACGCGGCGTGGGAGGCTGACTTCAAGGGATGGGCGCTGGTGGTGGGCTTCTTCGTTGATGCGTGGCTGCTAGGTACGCACAGCCACTCTAAAACCTGAACTTGTGCTAGGATGGCCATCTTCAGCTGCCGCCACTAGTTGCACTGTTGAATGATAGCAGCGCCCTGTGCTTAGTTCAACTAGTTGCATGCAGTTGGTGGTGCACCAGGTGACCCTGCCTGCACAGCCCCCCTTGGCAGCCAGTTGCAGCACTGACCTGCGTCCCCCTCTCCTCCCAGGTCTTGCCCTGCAGCGCGTGGGCTGGACTTGCCTCAACGTGGGCATCAAGGTGCGCTCCGCCCTGGTGGCCTCCATCTGCAAGAAGTCCTTCAACATGGCCAGGATCACCAAGGAGAGCCAGGCAGACGCTGTGTCCTTTGTCGCCTCCGATATTCACAAGATATTCGATGGCGTGCTGGACATCCACGACGTGTGGACCTCGCCTTTCATGGCAGCAGCCATTATGGGACTCATCGCCACACGCGTCGGCATCTGGGTACGCAACTGCCGAGCCTCAACATTGCAAAGAATTCTGCTATGACTGATTATCGTCTTTATTTCAGTGCTCTGCTATATTTGTCATTGAACTAGACAACTATCTATGTTTATTATTGTTGTATGTTTTTTTCCACATGTACCTGTGCATGTTGCTGAGCAGCCCTGTTGCTGGCCTGTTGCTCACAGTGTGCTGTGCACAGCAAACTACATGGTCCATGCATGTACCGTTTTCAGTCTCATTCTCACCAATCTCCCTGTCCCCCCTGCAGGTGCTCCCTGGTGTCGCTGTGATCTGCATCATCCTTCCCCTGCAGTACTACTTCGGCTACCTCATCATCACCAACAAGAAGAAGAACATCCCCAACATCACTGAGCGCAACATCATCGTCCGTGAGGTGCTGCCCGCCATGAAGCTGGTCAAGTTCTACGCATGGGAGCCATACTTTGAGAAGCTCATTGGCGAGGTAGGGATCAGGGGCGCTGCTTGCTAGAAACATTGCCCTGAAGCATCTAGCACTGCTGAGTTTGTATTCTGCAGAGTCTGTATTCAATGCCACCCATGCATGCCTGCTCCTACCCGACACCTACATCTGCGTGCATGCAATGTGCATAGATGCGTGCATGTGCCTGTGTGCCCCCAGGACCCCTCCCTGTTCCAGCCTGTGTGTACATTGTCCTTACACACTTGCTTGCCTACCTCCTGCAGGTGCGCACCCGGGAGATGAAGCACCTGATCAACAACTGCATCGTCAAGACCATCAATATCGCCATGGTGTTTGGCACCCCTCCCATGGTGGCGTCCGCTGTGTTCATCACCTACCAGTTCTTTGAGGCCAAGATCACCTCCCGCATCGCCTTCGTGCTCCTGTCGCTGTGCAACATCCTGCGCTTCCCGCTGGTGGTGCTGCCCAAGGCCATGCGCACCATGGCCGAGGCCATCAACGCCATCAAGCGCATGGACTCCTACTTCAAGGAGAGGCCAGCACAGGCGCAGAACCTGACCGGAGCACCAGGCATCCGCATCGTAAGTGCATGCGCAATGGATACATCTGTACAGCTCTGCACACTGATTGCTGTGCCCCATTCTAATGCTAACGCATTATCCCGGGATGGCCATTGTACTATGATTTATCCGAGCCGCTCATACACCCTAAACCCTAAGCCCATGCACAGCCATGCACAGTGATGGCTATTCATTGTCACCTGCACCCATCAGCTGACTTGTACCACTACTTGCTGACCCCCTCCTGCCCCCCTCCCCCCCCCCCCCACAGAGCAAGGCTGTGCTTGGCCACGAGACCAACCCCTCCTTCAAGCTCAAGGTCCCTGACTTCAGCTGCCAGCCGGGTGACCTGGTGTGCGTGGTGGGCCGCGTGGGTGCCGGCAAGTCCTCACTGGTGCAGGCAGTACTGGGAGACATGCAGCTGGTGAGTGCACGCGCACATGCCTTGACTCAACCAACCTGTCTGGCACATGTACCTTGTCCCTGCTTTTGCATCCACAGGTCAGGATCATTAATTACTGATCTTGGCGTGTGATCAATAATGATCTTGATTATTATAGATAATTATGAATTCACCCAGTGGCCCGGCAGTAAGGCATTGCCTGTTTGACACAGCCTTAGCATCCAACAGCTCCCTCACACCGCATTACTGCATGCATGTTCCCACCCCACACCCCCACCACCTGCAGGAGTCTGGCGAGCTGCACTCTGGTGGTCGCATTGCCTATGTGCCCCAGAACCCCTGGACCCAGAACCTGACCATCAAGCAGAACATTTTGTTTGGCGCCGAGTACAATGAGGAGAAGTACCGCAAGGTCATCCACGACTGCGCCCTGGAGCTGGATCTGCAAATCTTGCCCAAGGGGGATGGCACCATGGCCGGCCTGCGCGGCATCAACCTGTCAGGGGGCCAGCGCCAGCGCGTCAACCTTGCGCGTGCCGCCTACGCCGAGTCCGACGTGGTGCTGCTGGACAACGCCCTGTCTGCTGTTGACCACCACACCGCGCACCACATCTTTGACCACTGCGTGAAGGGGGCGCTCAGCGACAAGGCCACCCTGCTCATTACCCACCAAGTGGAGGTGCGCCCTGCCTGGCAATGCACTCGAATCACTGTGCCCCGCTGCTAGCTATACACATGCCCTGCTCTGCATGCTCCTTGCTGCATTCACATGGGATGTTGCTGTTGCCTGCACCCCATGTGCACACTCATGAGTGCCCTCCTTGTGCCAGCATTTGAACCCTACAGGTGCGCGTCATGCGCATTCATTGTAGCTGTAACCCTTGTGCCCTCCTTGTGGCTGTTAACCTGCACACCAATCCTAAAACCCTAGAGCTGCAGCTTCCATACTTGTAGCTGGAACTTACATCCCCACCTGTTGCCCCCTTGCAGTTCCTGCCCCGCTGCGACAAGGTTGCCATCATGAACGACGGGGAGATGCTCTACTTTGGCCCATGGAGTGCCGACGCCCAGCAGCTGCTGAACAAGGTGCTGCCAACCTCACACCTGCTGGCGGCCGCAGGCGCAGCGGAGCAGCCCAAGGAAGCCAAGCCCAAGGCCGCAGCTGCAGTCAAGAAGACAGAGGTGCCCCACGGCCCATCAGGCATTGCAGTCAAGGGCAGCAAGGTGCGTTGACGGCAGTTGATCTGTGGCTGTGTGTTGAGTTTGAACCAGTGCCTTGCATCAGTGACACCTCTGCTTTTGGCGGCATGTGCATTCAGATGAGGCAAAGTGGTGGCCATGTGTGTATACAGTGTCAGGCCCTTGCTAGCTACTACATGTGCGTACTATGTCATCCCCCAGGACCTTTTTTAAGTCACCCTGCCTCCAAAACCATAGCTGACGCAGAATGTTCCTATCTTGCAGAAGGCCAAGGTGCTGCAGTCCGACATCGACAAGCGCTACACCATGTCCATGGCCATGCTGAGGTACATCGAGTACGGCAAGTGGTACTGGTTTGTCATCGCCTTTTTCTGGTTCATCACCGCACAGATTGACAGGCAGATCTCCGATTGGTGGATCCGCATGTGGGTGGGTGGCAAGTACAACGGCTACAACCGCGAGGGCCTGAGCGGCAACGCCTTCTACTGCGTCATCTACGGCTGCCTCACCGCCGCCTTCATCATCTTCATGATCCTGCGCGGCTCCTTCTTCTTCAAGTACAACGTCACATCCAGCTACCGCCAGTTCAAGAAGATGACACACAAGTGCGCAACCAACCCTCCCATGCACTTGCCCTGTACCACTGCACCTGGCACCCACTCCAGCCTGCACTGTCGCTGTCATGATGAGTGAATTTTCAGCAGCCGTGTTGGCAATATAATATGTTCCACCAAGAAGGGTATATTTATTAAGCGCAAGCTTCCTACTTTTTTTATTATAATCCCAACGAATTTTAATGGCTAAACATTGCGGTATACAGTGTGGCATTGTGCCTTGCTCTCCCCCCCCTCGCTGACAAACTCCCTTTGCCCCCCCCTGCAGGGTCCTCCACGCCCCCCTGTACTTCTTCCTCACCACCTCAGTGGGCGACCTGCTGTCAAACTTCTCCAAGGACCAGGACCTGCACGACGACAACCTGCCCGACGCCCTGCACTACGTGGGCATCTACTCCCTCATCCTGCTGGCCACCGCCATCACCGTGTCCACCCAGATCACGCTGTTCATCGTCATGACCGCAGGCCTGTTTGCTGTCACCCTCATCATGCTGGCGGTGTACCTGCCAACAGCAATCTCACTCAAGCATCTGCGCCAGGACTCTGCAGGTGAGGGGGAATGCCACGCATGGCGCGCACCATGTAATGCCCTGCATGCTGCCCTGTGCTGCGCGCACCTGTTTGGCTGATTGTTCACACATCCGCCATATCTCATATTGTCATCCACTGATGGACAGCAAAGGGCACATCATCATGCAGCTGCCATTGCCTTGCACAATTACTAGTAGTTGTGCAAGGCAATGGACTTGACATTTGCTGGATGATTCTGCTTGATGACATGGACTCAGCTTGGGATCCTACATGGTTCCATGCCTGCCACTGTCTCACTCCCCTGGCTGACCCTCCCCCTCCCCTCTCCCCACAGGTGCCGTTGTCACCCTGGTGGCCGAGGCACTGGACGGGCTGCACGTCATCCGCGCCTTCAACAAGCAGGCCTACTTTGTGCGCGAGTCTGAGATCCGCACCAACCGCAAGCACAAGGCGCTGTTCTCAGCCGAGTCCCTCAACCTGTGGCTGGCGTTCTACTGCGACTTCTACGGCGCGCTGCTGGTGCTGGCCGTGGCCTCCTTCTCAGTGGCTGACAAGGAGAACCTGGGGGCATCCAAGGTCGGCCTGTGCTTCTCCAACACCATCCAGGTACGGACCCAACACCCTAGCCCCTTGAGCATGGTTGTCTGACAAGTGCAAACTGGGGCGCAGCCCTGCATCCTAAATTCTATAAAGGAGTGCAAGCCTGTCCCTTGCAACCATGTGTTTATTTAAAATGCTCACTAGGGTTGGCAAGGCTTCACACGCAGCCTTTGCCATTTCTTTGTCCTGTGGCTGACCCTGCAGGTGCTATTTTGTGTTGTTGCTAGCGCCCATCTTTGCATATGTGCATGCAGCACACCATCACCCCTCCACCAGCACCATGCCCTGTGTACAGCCACTGACCCCCCCCCCCTTTCCTCCCCCCTGCAGCTGCTTGTGTTCTACACCTGGACAGTGCGCCTCATCGCCGAGTGCGTGTCCCTGTTCTCAGCCACAGAGAAGATCGCCTGGTTGGCCACCGACACCCCCCAGGAGGGCAAGGCGCTGCTGACCAGCGGTGACCAGATCGACGACAGCGACAGCGATGGCGGTGACCCCGAGGCCAAGGCAGTGGTGGTGCACAAGACTGTGGAGGAGGTGGACCCCATGTGGCCACAGAGCGGTGAGTGCATGTGTTGGCTGTGATGCATGTGAATGTCCAGCCCTGCATGCCAAGTGGTCATTGCTCTGCTCTGCTGGGTGTAGGGTCTGTGCTGTACCAATTGTTGCCCTAAACCCTAACCTAAACCCTAAAGCACCTTATTTGACTGCCTGTAAACCCTATTGGCTAACCCAAATCTCTCCCAATCCTGCAGGCACCATCACCTTTGACAGGGTGTGGATGAAGTACGCCCCCCACGCACCCTTCGCCCTGCGCGGCGTGTCCTTCAGCGTGGAGTCCCGCCAGAAAGTGGGCGTGGTGGGCCGCACAGGCTCTGGCAAGTCCACCCTGCTCCTGGCCCTGTACCGCATGTTCAACCTCGAGAAGGGCTCCATCTACATGGACGGGGTGGACATCGCCTCGCTCACCCTGGTCAGGCTGCGCCGCGCGCTGTCCGTCATCCCACAGGTGAGACTGGCAGCAACATGCACATGCACAGTACGCCTGTCATTGACAAACTGCGCTGCACTGCAAGGCGAAACACGTGTTCCCCTCATCATTGCCTCCCATGTCTTGTGCATGTTCACCTGCCAGCATTTTTACATCTGCCGACCTTGCCATCAATGTCATAATCCCTTCGCTAGGATTTTCCTCCCCACGTGCCTGACCCCCTCCCCTTTCCCCCTCTCAGGAGCCTGTTGTGTTCTCCGGCACCATCCGCACCAACCTGGACCCCTTCGATGAGCACAAGGACCAGGAGCTGTGGGACATCATCAAGGAGTGCGGCCTGTCAGAGCAGGTGTCCACCCTGGGAGGGCTGGACGGGCTGGTGGACGCCACCTCCGCCACCTGGTCCCTGGGCCAGCAGCAGCTGGTGTGCCTGGCCCGTGCCGCCTTGCGCCAGGTGCCTGTGCTTTGCCTGGATGAGGCCACCGCCGCCATGGACCCCGTGACTGAGCAGGAGGTTCAGGACACCATCCACCGCATGTTCCCCGACCGCACCATGTTCATCATCGCCCATCGCCTGGACACCGTCATCCAGGCCGACAAGGTGATTGTGATGGACGAGGGAAACCTCACCGAGTTTGGTGCGCCCTCAACCCTGCTGGACGACCGCGAGAGCATGTTCTCAAAGCTGGTGGACAAGACAGGGCCACAGGCGGCGGCGGCACTGAGGCAGCAGGCAGCAGAGCACTTTGCTGCAGCCCCAGCAAAGGCTGTTTGAAGTGGGCTGGTGGGGACATGTGGGGGTGTTGAGGGGAGGGGAGTGCGCTGCATTCTGTGCACTGCGCCCTAGGACCATTGCTTCCCACATTTTCATTTTTTTGCGTTGATAATATCTGGATCTGTTTTACTGAATAGCTTGAGTACCAGTGGGGCAGGCTTCGTACTTTTTTCAACTGGTTGACATGCTTGCCTGTGCCTTCCAGTCAATTTTAGAAAGGACACTAGTGGTGGGGTGCACTGCGGGGGGCGCAGCAGTTGCACCTTTTCAGGCTATGACACCAATTTTCAGGCTAGCCAGCGAGTGTGAACATTGGTTGTACACTACAAGCAGGTTTGCAATTGCCAGGTGTATTTTTTGAGGTGGGACTGCATGGCGCATGGCGCATGTCCCCCTCGTAGAATGATTTTTCACAGTGTGTGACAGCGCTGCTGACTTCCGCCAAGTGGGTTTAACTTATTGGTAACTGCACACTGTGACACTGGTCTGGTGTGCTTGCAATTGTTGCCACTACCTTGGCGGTAAATCCTGCTCACTCATTGTGTGGGAGTGTGACAGCAGACAGCCTGTGGTATCTTTCAACCGCTGTGGCACAGAGGGCCCTATTGGTAGCTTGTCCCTGGGAAGGTTGCTAGATGCACACGTTTGGATGCATGCAAGCTGCGTGCAGCTCTCATAGGCTGTTAATACAATAACGCAGTACTGCAATTTTTGGCTTTAGTAATTAAATTACTAAATTTTATAGAATATTATACTTGGCCTGCTTGGGCTTGTTTCCCAGGCTTACTAGCTGATTTGACATTGGATGTGCACTGGCGATGCTCGGGGGGCCAGACTCCTGATGTGAATGCATGGTGCACCTGTAACAATCCTGTGCTGATTATGTGCGCGTGTAAATCCTCACACTTATACAATTTGTCCAAGTAGTATTGATATTTACACTGATTGTATATCATGTCTTGCACCAGCGCACCAATTTTAGCATTGAATGGTATTGCCAAACCTTAAAAGTTACTAACTAACTTAAAGTACACGGCTACTAGGATCCAGGTTAGGTCACACGGCTCTGATCCAGCCCAGTGGAATTCAGGCCCATGCATGGCATAAATTTGGGGATTAATTTGATTTGTCAAAGGCTGGTCTACTAGTAGCAGCAGCCTTTGAGGTCTGCCTGGGTGCATTGCAATTATTCACGCAACGATCTGTCAGTGACCAGGTGGTAGACCTGGTCCAGGCATCATGCAATCCATGACGGTCCATGCAATGCAATCCTCAGCATGCATCCTACAACCAATAAAAAAATAGACGGGAATTGTACATCCAAAGCGCAAATGTTGGAACAAATATTCATACGTACCGGTATGAACATTGCGTGTGTGTCCTGGTGACGCAGGGCCAGACTTCGGGACAGGTACCAAGAGCAGGGTTCCAGGGGGTCTGGACGTCATCCCCCTCTGGCACTCACAATGGATGCGTTCCAGGTTCCCGGCCAAACCAATTGGTAGTAGGCCTTGCATCTGAGGCTGCCTGTGTTTTTGAAAATAAAGTAGTGCAGCAGGCTGTTGCGCCATCCTTTGCACCCCACCGCACGCAATGGCCCCCATTGAGGGCACGGCAACCAGGCCGGACCACACACCTGTGCACAGCCAGAGCTGATCCACCAACACATCATCAGGCTCCTGAGAGCAAGCCGGCACCCTCCTGAGCACCCTATGGGCTGCCCAGGCTTGCCTTGTGGGCCAGTCGTATGCCCAGCCGCCTGCTCATTCCACCCCTGCAGGCCAACCCCTTGCCCCCCACGTGTGCCCACCACCCTCCGCCTCACGCCTGCTTGGGCCTGGCCAGCGCCCGCCGCACACCCTTCACAATCAGCCCAAACCAGTACAAATCGAGAAGGTAGCCTGCGGGGAGGGAGGGGCGGGGCAGGTGATTCACAGGGGATAGCATGAGGTTGGCATGGGCGCAACCCAACAACAGGTGTGCCAGGTGCTGCGGTGGGCAGGTGGGTTGAGCAGCCCAGGGCAACCATGGTGGAGCGTTTTAATGTGCATGGTTTAGCCTGGCATGGTGCACTGGCATGGCATGGTGCAGTTGATTGCCCTCACCCGCCAGCAGCAGCGCCGGCACGAATCTGTGTGTGTACGGTACCAGGGGGGACAGCCAGATGGACCTGTGCAGGGGAGGAGCAGGGGGGTGAGCACATGATGGAGGGACAGGCGGGGATGTTGGGGGGGTGGCCTTGCCACAATCAGTCAATGCAAATCACCAACATTTAAGCATCCGTATGCGCACACAATAATGCCCGGGCATGTCTTCTTGTTTTCCATGTCTCTCATGCACATACTACGCCCATGCACACCCCACCCTCCCGGCTTCGCCCCCGCCCCCCACCTGAGCCCCAGCAGGTCCAGCAGCCCCCACCCGTACAGCGCCACCCGCACAGCGAAGAATGTGGCCAGTACTGCCAGGCCATTGGCAGTGTACAGGGCGGTGTCCTTGCGGTCAAGCACGGCAAGGTGCCACCTGCAGGTGGGAGTGGAGGGGTGTGACCATAGCCCGCGACAAAGTGGCAACGAAGGGTTGCAATGCGGTGCACGTGCAAGAACAGTGGCGCGTGACATTGCATGGCCTGTGCTTAGGTGGCCCAGTGGGCAGTGGGTGTGTCACATCACTGGCTGTATCTCACCTCAGGTTAACAAATGGAGTTGAGAGCTCCTGCACCGACAGCCATGCGAATGTGAACTTGAAGGCAGAGTGGGATAGGACGTACACCTGCACAAGGAGGCAGGGGAGGCAGGAGTGGGGCTGGGGCAGGAAAATCGAGGCTCAGCGGCATGCCCCCACTTTCCCAAGAGAAACAGACCCACGTCATCCAACTGCCCCAAGCCTAGCAAGCAGTGCCCTGCGCCTGGGTCTGGGAGTGCACCATACAAAAATGCCCACACACATTGCAAAAGAAGCACTTCCCCAGCGCCGCAGCACCTCCCCCAGCCCCCACTCACCGATGCCGCCAGGAACAGCAGGTGGTGCACCACCGCTGACGGGTCTTTGTAGTGGCGCCACAGCAGCGCCATGGCCCCCAGGTCGTACAGCAGGTAGCCCATGAGCACGCGGCAGAAGATGTCGGGGGAGGGGCCGTAGTGCAGGATGCGCTCAGCGGGGGTGTAGGCGCGCGACTCGAGAAAGCACAGGACTGAGCCTGGGGCAGGGTGGGGGGGCTGCCATTACAGCAAGGAACAGCAGGAAAGGTGCATACCTGTGGAGGTCTGTGTGATGCAAGTGGCAAGGAAGCGTGGTGGCGCAACCAGTGTGCACTTCATGTGGCCCAGTCTGCCAGGACCATGAAGTGGCGCCAGCATGCAATGCCAAGCGAGGCGTGCTCATGGCTTGCGGTGTGGCAAATGCACCACATCAAGCCAACCAGCTGCGCCAGTAACCACGGCATTGAGGGCCCCATCCTATGCATGTTCACTTCCCCCACCTGCCACCAGCACCAGCGCGTGTGCAGTTGACACCAGCCGCATGTCCCACTCTATCCTCTCCGCCTTGCTCAGCCGCTGCAGACCTGGCCGCTGCATGGCACGCAGCACGATGAACAGCAGCGCCCACCCAACACAGCAGACCAGGATGAAGGCGGGGTGGGACAGCGGGTGGGTGGCTGCCGGAGGCACAGAGGTGATGCGGTCCCACAGGTCAACCACCGTGCTGGTCATGGTGGTGGTGGGTGGCGGGGGTGCTGGGCTGCTGCTGCTATGGCTTGTGTAGGTGTGTGGCTGCAAGTGTGAGTGGCTGCCGTGTGGGCGGTGGTGTGGGTAGGTGCATGGAGTAGGCGGGGGGGCGAAATGGGCACAGCCTGGGGGTGGCAGTGGCAGTAGCTGGTGTGAGGTTGGTGTGCTAGGCTAGCTGGTAGCTGGTGGCAGCAGCTGGTGTGTGAGAATAGGCTGGGATAGCGGATCAGGGAAGCGGATGCAATCTCAAGCCCTGGCTGCCTCTGTGGAGGTAGGTGGGGTGGGGTGGGCCACGGTGCAGGAGCGGGTAGCTGTAACGCTGGGCTGTCCCAAGGGGCGGTCAGAACGGCGCGAGGGCTGATCACAACGGACAGAGTTGGCTGTGCGGCACCAAAAGCCCAGGTAAGGACAAAGAAGGCGGGGTTCCAGGGACTGGCTCGGCTTCAAAAGGGGATGTGTCACAAGTTTGCAGTGCATGCATGCATGGTTAAACACGCTTATGAAGTTCTAAAGAATTGCAGTACAGAACAGTTGTCTGGTCACTTGTAGCCAATCTATGTTATATGCAGCTTGATCAAGCTCTTCCTTTTATCGCCCGGCCAGAATAAGTGGCCAGGCGGCAAACTGTATTCAAATAATTCTGGCAATTATTCAAAATAACGACGAGAAAATAAATGTTGTTTATTCAGGTTTTATGGCAGTGCCTTTAGGATTCTAGGGTTTTGCTCATGTACTTTGTTTATGTGGTGAACAAAGGCACAGCATGATTACATACTTGGCAGGGTTAGATGTCACACAAAAACTCGCAATAGCAATCTAGCAGTTGTCGTTCATGTACGCGCCGGGCCAATCTATTTGCAAACATTGAGGTCAAGCATTGCGCTTGTCAATGTATGGTTACAAAATCCCAAGGTCCATTTGCATGGAACACATACTGTGTGCTGCGGTGTTGAATAAAGATTGGCTTCAGAACCAGAGCCAAGCCTCAAGCTCCTACATGGTCATTGATGAATAAGCTGCATGCTACCTCCAACTCGGTGGGTTTTCCAGGTACCACGTGATAGTTTGAAGTGCATATGTACAGCGCTGCTCGAAAATGGTGCCAGCTGTGCACCCCATCAGCTGCTTGTGTGTGCCCCTTGGCCCTCCGGCTGGTCGCCACTGTCAGCCCCCCCTCCCACCCTTGTGGCCCCTGCCAGGCGCAGCTCGGGTGGTAGCGGCATCCACGCGGACCTGGGCACACAACGGAACGATTGGGCAGGGCCACAGGTTGTGCAAACGCGCGTGCCTGCACACTTAATGCCATGTTTTACTGTCCCAGCACATGCATGTGGTCACACAGGTAGCAGCAGCTGTGCCCATGCCATTGCGCGCACCTGAAGCCCGCACAGTCTGGGTCGTGGCATTTTTGGCAGAAGGTTCCCTGCGCCAGGTCCAGCACGAAGAACACGTGGTTGCTGGCGTGGTCCCGGCTGATGCACTCACAGTAGTGGCTACCGGGGCCTGGGGAGCGGGTGGCACATGGTGTGTATGTGTATGTGTGTGTAGGGGGGGGATGCGGTGAACATGAGCTTGTCAGGGGCCTGGTGCAAGAGGCAATTCGGGTGGTGCATGCTGGGCGCATGTGCATATACATGTCGCTGCAGCACTGTGTTCATCGCCTGCACCTCCCAGGCAGAGGGCTGAGGCACATGGTGCACACCCCTTGCCCCATGGTGTCGCTCACCTATCATGCTGTACGCCACCACACCCCTGGCACCCCTGAGGGCAATTGTGCGCACGCTGGCTACGCGCCCGCCTGCCCGCACCGCCGCAGCGCGCTCCAGGAAGGGCACAGCAGCCTCAGATGCACGCCGCAGCTCTGCAAGGAAATGCTGTCAGCATTCGACAGGGAGGGATCAGACCTGGGCAAGTCATGCTCACAGCCGCATGTCAACAGGACATCATGGCCATAATGAGCAACATGGATGAATTCGTCATCGGTTGTGGCTCTAGTTCCTGGAGTCATGCACGCTCACCCCACTGCACCACGCACCTCCCATCAGCACCGCCGCACCCTCCCCGTCCACCTCATCATGCTTCCAGTCCACCTTGATGCCACCACACCAAGCGTCTGCTGCCTGATTGGGTGCATGTGGGGCACGGCCGGGGCGCGCACACAGGTCGGGCATCTGTGGAGACGCAGCGGCATGTGGGTGTTAGGTACTACCATGTGGCTGGTGCACTGCTCAGGCATGACCACACACGTACAGCTGTGCACATGCATGGCAGCACCCTCTACTGTCATCCCCACGCCCCTGTCCCACCTCCAGCAGCCTGTCTGTTGGGTCCACGCTGCACACCAGGCTTGCCTCCAGCACCTGCTGCCAGGTGGCGCCCCCCTGCCCCTGCCCAGCGCACATGTAGCGGCTGGTGGGCACCAGGGGCGACCCCTTGCCCGCCTTGCTGCTCCACGCGATGCGGAAGTGGCGGTTCCTGAAAGGAGCTGACAGGTAAAGGGGGGCCAGGGGAAGGGAGGTTGGGGGGTTGTTTCAAAAAGCCCAGGCAAGATTCAGCAGGCAATGCCCACATGCATGCAGGCCCGTGGGCGTTGCGGCAGTGGTGCAAATGGGGATGCATGGCACAGTGCAATGCGTTAGTGGCCCCTTGCCCCACGGCCCCCGCTGTTGCCTCACTTTGTGTACACCGCCATGTCCACCATTGAGCTGTACAGGCGCACTCCCTCAGGGCTCACAGAGCTCACAACCTGGAGCTGGGAGGCCTGCAGGGAGGGGGTGGTGGCCGTGGGTAGGGAATGGCGGGTGAGCAGTGCTGGTCAGGGCTGCTGTTGCTGTGCGCTTGCGTGCTGCCAGGAGAAGCAGCAGCATATTAAGCATCATTGCGTCAACAGGATAAATTGCAATACGGTAGACAGAGGTCCCGGCGCCAGCGCCCCCCCCCTCCCCTTTGCCTCACCTCTTGCCCCTGCAGGGCCAGCGCCACCATCCTGCCCAGGTGCCTGTTGTCCCGCCACGCCACCCCCGGCATGCGCAGCACCAGGTGGCGGCTGAACTTGGTGGCCACGCAGGAGTCAAGCTCAAGCACGCAGGAGGGCGCAAGCGTGAGGCCAAACAGGCGGCTGTGGGGTGAGCGGTGGGATAGGGTGAGGCAGGGGGGTCACAGGCAATACAGATGCTGGGAGCAGTGTCCTGAAACAGGTGGGGTGAGGTGCATTAGAGGTGGACTATGCGCCTACGGCGCACGCAACCCCGCCCTTAAATATGCGCCACACCTGAGCGTCTTCCCCAGCATGTGCACCAGCTTGTCCACCATGTCCTCTCCCCTTGCCCCCTGGTTCAGCCCCGGCACATACTCCAGGTCAAAGTATGCGTGGCAGGGCCTGCCGCAGCGCACCACCTCGTAGAAGTGGCGGTGGGTGGGCGGGAGGGAGGAGTAGTGGGCGGTGAAGGCGGGCAAGCTGGCGGCAACAAAGCGCCTGCACGGGGATGGTGATTTGGGGGGTAATGCAGTGGCTGTTGTAGTAGTGCAGGGCCCGCCACCCTGCCTCGGTGGGAGTTGGTAGTGCACCCTTGCATGTGGCTGTTGGTGTGACCCGCCTCCACACATGAGGGTGGCAGGGCATGACACAAGCAGGTTGCTGGTGACCACATGCAACATGGCTAGGCCACACAGGCAGGTTGGCAAAGAAATCAACTGGGGGGATGCATGGCGCTCGCAGCAGCAAGTTGTTGCGCATTGCATGGAGCGGCCCTCTAGGTGCAATGCGCCCTCCCTCCTTCCTACCCCCCATTGTGCGTGATGCTGTGCTGGCCCTGTGTTCCTCACCTGTAGCTCCCGTTTCTGCCCTGCTGCTCCTGGCAGAACACACGCACCGCCTCACCCGCAAGCACTGACACAGGCACCTCCACAGGGGGGTCATCAGACTCTGAGAATGGGGCCGGCGGGAGCAAGGTGCGCTGCAGCTGGGAGCGGCGGGCGGGGGGTGCAGGGGCGGGAGGGGCTGCTGCAGCTGCTGCCATGCGTTCCGTGGCCTGGGCATGCAGGGGTGGTGTGATTGTGGGTGCCATGGGGTGAGCAATTGTTGATGGTGTGGGTGGGTGTGATGCCATGAGGGGAGGGCATGGAGCACTTGGCACAGGGGGGTGGGCATGGCAGGGCACATGCGCATGCACATGCAGCGCAGGCTGACACAGTGGGACCCCATGAGGTTGCGCTGGGCACGGCATGCACAGCCAATGTGGCAGAGCATGTCCACCTCAACCGTTGCTGGCTCTAGCTTGCAACATTAGCCCTGCGTGCGCACCCACAGCCTGTCGATTGAACCCAATAGCTGACCCCCTGCAATTCCCCCACCCACCTGCCGGTCCTGCTCACGCGCCTGCCCCTCTGCCGTCCCCAGCGCCGCCAGGTACGCCGCACGCACGGCAGCAAGCTGGGCAGACTTGGAGGCAAGGGCGGCATCACGCATGGTGGTGAGTGGTGGGGGCAGAGGGGCGGGGGGCGGATTGGGTGCTGCTGCGGCCCCGCTGCCTGCCTCGCCCTCCGCCGATGCACCTCCAGTGTCCTCTGGGCCCTGCTCCACTGCAGAACGGCCTGTGCTATCACCTGCATCGTGGCTTGCGCTGTTGGCTGCACTGTTGGCTGCGGCAGGTGGCGCGTGGGCCACATCTTGCTGATCCTGGTCCACTTCTTCCTGCTGCACCTCCTCATCATTCAGCTGCTCCTGCTGCTGCTGCTGCTCCTCCTGCTGCGCCACCACCAGGCAGCCGTGATTGAGGCGGTCTGCAAATGCGCATGCGTCGCGCTGCCAGGGGAAGATGCGGTACACAAGGGAGGAGGGAGGGGGCGGGACGGGCGCGGCTTGGTTGGCGGCGGTGGAGGAGGCGGTTGTGGGGCCTGCTCAATGCAGGCAGGGATCAGTGCACACAACTTGGCAATAGATGCATTGGGGGCGGCGGCGCAGCACATGTGCACGTATGCATCCAAACACCTGCATGCAAGCAATGCACGCGATGGCACATCATTTCTACCACGGAGACGGGTGCAAGGTCCGCAGGCCCACGCATTGCAAGTGGGGCAAACCCCCACATGATCACCACCCCTCCCAATGCGCACCTCGCGTAGCGCCGCAGTGTGCGGACCATGCACCAGGGTGTGCCTCCTCCTCCTCCTCCCCGCACGACGCGGCCTGTGACACTCTTGCCTGGCGGCATCTGGCATGGACCAGGCAGTGGGGCGGGCAGTGTGCACCTGCCGCCGCTGTGCCCCGCGCCTCCCAGGTGTTGGCTGCCAGTGTGGCCAGTGGCCGGCGCTGTGAGGGGCTACTCTTGCGCACAAGCTGTGAGTTTGCCCCGGCACAGCTGTCCGCCTGTTGCGCCTGCTGTGTCAGCGCCTCCATGATTCCCTCCCTCACCTCCTCATCAAGAAGCTCGTAATACTCCCCCCCTAGGCTGCCCTCACCAGAGATGGAGCAATCCTGGCCCGGGTAAGGGGGCAGGGCGGTGGCCAGGGACGGGGAGTTCAGCGAGGCGTGCGAGCATGTGCCCAGGTGATTCCAGGCGCTGCGCATGACCTGGGAGGGGCGGAACTGGGTGCTGCCTGAATGGGGGACATAGTGCGTTGTCAGCAGTATACTAACAGCAAGACGTGGGGTCTGAGCAGTGTGGCGTAGGCAGCACTCTGGCCCACACCAGATGGCGCCGCTGTGCCGCTGTCCCCCCACCCACTCCCGACATGCAGGCACCAGCAATACCTGGGTGTTGTGGTCACATGCAACAAGACCCTCAGCCCCTCTCCCCACCGCACCTGCTATGGCGGGCGACCCCTGGCCTGTTCCCTGGCCCTCATCCCCCTGGCTGGATCCCTGACTCACGCCCACCTGGGTCAGGTCCCCTTGCTCCTCGTCCTGCTGGCTCAGGTCCCCCTCCTGGCTGAGGTCCAGGTAGGGTGAGGGCCAGGGGGACAAGCACTGCTGGCCTTGGTGGGACGTCCTGGGGGAGGTGTGGGGGGACCCTGTCTTGGCCTGCTTGGGAGGTGTGGGGCCCTCAGAGGGATGGAGTTGGCTTGTGGCCACTGGGTGGTGCTTGCGCAGCATGGGGGGGCTGTGCGCGGCTGGTGGGGGGGTGGACGCGTCGCCAGGGGAGGTGGTGTATGAGGGCTGTGGTGGGAGCTGCGGCCAGGCGCGTGTGGTCAAGGCTGCAGGCGCAGGGCTGATTGACATGGGCGTGGGGGTCCAGGAGGAAGGGGGTGTTGGGCGCGTGTGGTGGGGTATGGGTGTGTCATTGAGGGGAGAGTCCACTGGCGAGGGTATGTCACTGCAGGGCAAGGGGGGCGCGGCGCACTGCACACGCAGGCAACGCAGCCGGGCAGCAACCTCCTCCGTTGTGTGGTGGGGGCCACTGGGGGCTGCAGCTGAGGAGCTGGGTGCGTGCTGAGGAGCTGGGTGGGGCACAGGGTGGAGGTGTGGCACCTGGCACCTGCCGTCCTCACCGCATGCCTGGTCAGTGCCCTGGCCCCTCACTCCCTCCTGGCCGCTGCACCCAACCCAGCGCAGGTCCAGGGAGCCATACCGTGCTTTAGGACCATCCTTGGGGGGTCTCCGCCTCGGGGCCCCTGGCTTGGGTCCTGGTCGTGTGTTGGAGGGCTTGGATGGGTGTGTGTTGGGTGTGGGGAGGTGCTTCTTGGTGCCCAGGAGCCGCCTCAACTGCTGCTCGTGGCTGTCTCGATTGGACATAGGCGGACTGGCTGGGGCAACATAGCAGGTTGGTGGTGGCTGGGAGGCTGCTGATGGTAGTCGGTAGTCGGTCAACTCTCCTCGCAATGGGTTGCAGTGGTCAACAACGAGGGCACAGGGATGAACCTAACTATCGTAGGCGAACTAGTAGACGGCAAATTCAAACACCGAGACCAAAACCTCCTTTGCAAAAACAACTGTTCCCCACGAGTCTGCGTGTGTACTTTCGTGGGACAGTTCGAA
Source organism: Heterotrichella gracilis (assembly GCA_032358255.1). Taxonomy (NCBI): domain Eukaryota; class Xanthophyceae; order Tribonematales; family Xanthonemataceae; genus Heterotrichella; species Heterotrichella gracilis. Next base: position 140,586 of record JAULBX010002778.1, read on the forward strand.
AGTCTGGTCTTGCGTGGGAGCTCTTTTGGATACGGTAAGCGATAGCTATAAAGCCACAGAAATACGTTGCAGATGACAGGTTCACCTTGTTGTGGAGAAGGGCAAGCTCAAGTGTGGTTGGAAACGTATTTTAAACGAAACATATAACAACATGCAATGCATGCATATTAATATTGATATCCATGCAATAGACTATTGCCAATAGTGTCCTCGTTGCTCCCTTGAAATGATCAAATTTCTTTTTGCAGAACAACCCACTGGGGTATTAGCCTAGTAGTTACTCCACTATCATCACTGATAGAGGATTTTCATCTTCAACTTTCATATTTGTTTAAACCTCAGCCTAAGCCAACTGGGTCCCGGGCCTGGGCACGTTGCAAGTTGCCTGCGAGCTCATGAGGCTCATGACATGAGCAATAGTTGGTGCGACGAACGCCGGTCCCCTTCTTTCATTACCCTTGTATATGTACCCCGTGCCCACAAAGAAAAGTATGGCCACGGCCTGATTGGGCTGAAAATTCCGCTTGCGCAGGCGCCTGGGCCATTGCTACTATTGGCAATGCAATGCAATCTAGGTGGATGAGGTGAGGTTACAAGTTAGTTGCACAGATTGAATATTTCAACTTGCGCCCAGCGGCTCGCGTCAGTAGCTGGCTGGCGTTAGGAGGTGGGACCACACCACCGGGGTTGCATTAGGTGCAGTGCCTCCCCTGCCAAGTAGGACCCCCTGTGCCGCCTGCTGTCTAGAGCCTACCGCAAGGGGAGAGCAAAGTATATACTGAAAATGCCTTGGAAAATAGACCGGGAGCGCGGAGTGGCAGCCACAGTGGTTCACCTAGACACCTGAACAGAAAATGGTTGGGGACGCTGCCCGCTGCATGCTGCACCTGGTGCCAGAAAGTTCAATCAAGATGGTGCCATTGCAGTATGTTGCAGATATAGGACCAAGGCGCAGGGAAAACCTCATATATAAATCCCCTATGCGCTGCTATCTATACACTGAACTAGAATCCTGAGCCAAATCGTCTGCACCACATGAGCTTTTACCAGGCTCCCCCAAAATGTTGCGTTGGACAAAGCGCTACTGCAAAGGCGCTGACAACTCCTTCTGCGCACGCCGGGGTGGCGTCATGGCATGAGTGTGGACTGGGAGGTGGTGGGCATGCAGCCTCCTAGCTGACACGCCCCGCTGTGCTGCGCTGCAGTGCAATGCCAGGCAGAACAGCTGGGCCTATGGTCGCTGCTCAGCACACGTGGAGGGGCTACAGCTATTTGGACGGCCAGCACACCTGCACCTCCGGGCACTGCCCCTGTTTGCATGTGACCCATATGGTTGTCTTGGTCAGCTTGTTCTCGTCGTCAAAGCGCAGCCAGTGCTTGGGCACCTGGCTCATGGCGGGCTTGTACATGGCGCGGTCGGAGTTGTCCATCATCACAATGCCACCCTCAGGGATGACAACCTCCATGGCGCGCTCAAGGCAGCCAGACCGGGCCCGGCCATCAATGCTCACAAAGTCAAACTTGAACTCTGGCGCCAGCGGGGGGTTGATCACTGTGACGTAGTCCTTGAAGTTGGTGGTGTTTTCGCTCTCCTCAAATGTCTCGATCTTTGGGTTGTTTGCCGGCACCACATGCAGCTCCCACTTGGCCTGCAGCGTGCTCTCGTCAAACAGCATCTCCATCACCTTCTGCACAGGCGGCAGCATGGCGGGGTCGTGCGTCACGCTGTGCAGCTTGCGCAGGCGGCGCACAAACCACTGCGTGTTTGACGCCACCCCCCACTCCAGCCCCACCATGTCGCTGGTCAGCAGGTAGTCCAGCAGCACCACTGCGTAGCGGCTGATCCAGGGCTCACACAGGTTGCCCACAACGTCGGGCGTGTGGCCCAGCGGCCGCGACCCGATGTGGAATGCCTTGGGGCATGTGGTTGCGGTGTACAGCTTGTTCTGCTTCTGGAACAGGATCTGCTCCAGCCCGGCCTTGAAGCGCCCAAATGTGTCACGCTTGCCTAAGGAGGTGATGAGGGGGAGGGTCAGGGCAATGGAAGGGGGCATACAAGGGCAGAGTGGATGCAATACAACATCAAAGACGCAGGGATGCGCATCCCATGGCAGTGCATGGCCCACACTTACATGGCACAGGACCATGCCATCCATCCTGGCACCACCACCCAGCCCTGCGTGGCACCACTTACACCCCCCTGTAAGATATTGCTATCATGTATTGGTTCCTGCCTTGTCCCTCCCCACCTTCCCCCCTCTCCCCCCCACTCACCGTCACACTTGTACGCCACCTTCATGTCGCCAGTCAGCTCCACAGGCTGCGGGCGCAGTGGGTTGGGCTTCTTGGGAGCACCGGCGGCGGCAGCGGCGGCCTGGCGCTTGTCTGACTCAGCCTTCTTGGCAGCCTCAAGCTCAGCGGCCTGCTGTGCGGCGGAGGGCTTGTTCACCTCAGCAGCGGCGGCAGCAGCCTTGTCGGCAGCTGCTTTGTCGGCAGCCGCCTTGTCCGCCGCTGCCTTGTCTGCTGCGGCTTTAGCTGCCGCGGCCTGTTCTGCTGCTGGGTCCTTGCTTGTTGCCGCCAGTGCAGGGTTTGCCTCCGGCTCCTGCACCTGCACCTGCTTCAGCAGCGCCAGCAGTGCCGCTGGGTTGTTCTGCAGCGACTTGAGCATCTCTGCTGTGGCTGCGGAGTTCTGGCAAGTGGCGGGTGTGTGCCATTGCAGGAGCAGCAGGGACAACAAGGGAAGAAGCAGCGCACAGCGCAGCGGGGAGCAGGCCATGGTGTCCCCGTCACCAGTGTGTGAAGGTGGGGGGGAGGAGTGGCCGCAGGTACCTGTGTGGAGGCGTGCCCCAGGCATGAGGGTAGTGGTGCAATTGCGATGAGCAGGCCGTTGGGCTGCGCCGCTCCTGGGCAATGGGTGGTACAGCTATTCACTGGTGGGCAAAGAGCCACGGTCCACACAGCGCAAGGAACCCGCCACCAGGTGGTGCAAAGTCCACACTTTGTTGGAGGTTCAGGGTTCAGCATATGCCCACCTGTTGCCGGCCTTGCCCACTGTGGCGGTGATCGTGATAGTGTGTGTGGCTGCTCCTGGCTCACTGGCCTTGCACAGTGGCGGGTCTACCTACGGCCCGCCACCGACTGGTGCCACTGCTGGGCGCTCATGCCTGGAGGCCGCCTTGAGGGACGGGGGAGGGGGGGGGGGGGGGGAAAATGGGCCCGCGGGGGCCATGGGCGGGTGTGCAGTTGCCGCGCGGTGGGGGCCC
>JAULBX010002889.1:0-16205 GCA_032358255.1 Heterotrichella gracilis
TCAAGCACCCCCAACAGTCTTGTGAGCCCGGGTTGGCTCCCTGAATGTGACTGTCAAATAAATCTTGTAAATCTTGTATTGCTGGCGTGTAGATTAGATGCAGACAGGCACTGTAATACAAAAATATTAGTCGCGTATCACCCATGGCACACAGGACCTTACCTGATGTGCAGCCCTGCCCTGCGCTCCGCCAGCTGCGCCTGCATGTCCAGTGCATCATCCAGCAGCGCGTCGTCCCCCTCAATCAGGCTGCGCCGCAGCAGGGCCACGCAGGCGGGCAGGGTGTCCTCCTCAAGCGCGCGCAGCTCGCACTGCAAGCAGATAGAAGAGTTTTACAATGACTTTAAATACAGTTTTGCATGAGAGCAATTCAATCACTACATTTTGAATTAGAGAAAATATGCAAAATGTTAAAATCATGGGCGTCCTCCAGCTCACACACCATTTTAAGGCAGAGCAACGGTGTGCGGAGATGGCTGTACTGGCTTATACTGGCCTGTACAGTGACATTAGGGTGTGGGGGAATCATTACAAATTGCCAATTTGTATGCGCCGCACCTGCAGTGGGCAGGCATCCCGCAGGTACAGCACCCTCCACTGCAGCTCTATCTCTCCAGCTGACCCAGCAAATACGAGCCCTGCCTCTTTCTCCAGACGCACAACCTCTGCCATGCTCCCAGACACAACCCTGCGGGCCTCCTGCAGAGCGGAAAATGGATTTAGAGTAGGTTTAATAAACTCAATATCAGCTTGGCATGGCCAGCGATATTAAATAAAGCAATGCGTGCATTTACTGCAAGGCCACAGCTTTGAAGCTCAAATACTGTGTGGATGGTAATCCTGACGATTGGAGAGCTCAACATTACTGGCATGCAGCGCCAACCATCCCATTGCAGTGCATGCTGTTCGCACAAGCTTGCAACCCAGCAACATTGAGCACGCTCATTGTTACATTTTTTTCTCCTTGAAAGAACTGGGCTGTAACTCTGTATTTGCCAATAATGTGAAGGTACATAACAGCTTAGGGCTTTTTCTAAATTATTCTCTGTATTTGAAATTATTCCTTGTATTTGTCAGTATTGTTTAGTATCATCTGCTAGCAGTGCAGAGGGTGCACACCTCGGCAAGGTTCTTCATGCGCTGGTTTTTCCAGGGGTCAAGGCGGCGAACAGCTGCCTCAAATTCATCCTCCGGTGGTGCCTCCAGCACAGCTTGGCCTAATGGCTGCTCAAGCTGCGCAGCGCCATGGTCAGCATTATGGGAGACATCGTCCTGGAGAGGAGCGCACAGGGGTGGGTCAAGAAAAGCAATGGACTGGCCGTGCACTGCAGGTTCTGTGGCACACTTTCAAAGCAAATTGTCAGATCCTAAGGCACCACTGCCATCTTCAGCTAGCATGCATATCCATGTGGTGCCTTGGGCCAGGAGGGCAGGGCAGGGCACACTGTGCCCTGGCGGCGCCTATCACTTCTGCACCGGTGGTACCATTTTATATTAATGCATATATTTTGGTGCATACAAAAGATCTACAGTGGTATTTTATGTACTGTTGCACACAATTAATGCACCAATTGTACTAGAAGATAAGGCCTGAAGGCTTCCAGACCCTGCCCATGACGATACCAAGGCATATATGCACAAACTCTGGACATCAGGTAATTGCTTAAGCACTGGAACAGGTTTTTAATTGAAAAGCTGGTGCACACCTCTTCCTGCTGCTCCTCGTGAGTTTCCTGCGGTTGTGCATGGCCAAGGGCATCAGGTGCATTGATAGGGGCCCTGCCCTCTGACGTCACCCAGCCCAGGCCCTCAGGTGTGAATTGATACAGCCCACCCACGTGTGTGTCAATGTCCACCACCTACAACCAAGAACATGGTCAGCGAGCGCTATCCAACGTATATTAGAGTTGCAACTTCCATGTATCGTTTCATTACAGGCAAACTTGAGGTGCCTAGGAGTCCCCTTATCGCATACCGAGTGTGAATAATCCCATTAATTAATATTGTTAGGAGATCCCTGATTCAGTGAACCGTAGCCACAGGAACTAGCAAATTATTAAATGAACCATTTACAAAGATGACATTGTGGCCATGCCAGCAGAAACCTCGAGAAGCCAGGTTCATGTCGCACCATGTTTTCACTGATCTTGGCACTTGCAGCAGATCTTGCATTTCCATGGAGAAAAAAGACAAAACTATGCCTGCAGAGTGAATATCATACGCAGCAGAATGACAATAACTGTCACAACCCCATTCATTCTTCATGTTGATTAGAAATCAAAAACTTGCACGCCTTCAGATGAGCGCCTTACCTGCAAATGTTGCAACTGGCGTGCCCAAGCGATGTCGTATCTTGTGTTGTGGCGCTTGAGTAGCACGAGCTCATCCAGTGAACTGTCCAGACTCTTCATCCATGCCACTGCAAGCTGCTTGCGATTGTGGCTAGGCGTCCCTTGTGAGACTGCGGACATCCACACCCCCAGGCTGCTGGACAGCAGAGCATTGTATTCTTCAGGAAGGGGAACAGGCTGCATGCTGATCTGGCTGGTGACTGCCACATTGTACAGAGCTGTGCTGGCCTCAAAATATTCTGCTCGAGGGTTTTCGTTGAGAGCCAGCAGCAGCAGCACGTTCAACAGGCGGGCATTGACCAAGCGCTCAAGTGACAGCAGCTGATGGCGATCACTGCTTCCAATTGCCCGCTTCAGCCACAACTGGGTGTGGGAGCGATCGAGAAGGAGTTCCCCAATCAGCTGCGCCAACTGTGATGCCTCGCCTTGCACAATTTTCTTCTGTGCAAGGGTGCATCGGTTGCGCAAGCTGTGAGAAAAGAGGATAATGCTGCCGCTGCTAGCCCTGTGACACAGCGCTAGGCTCTTGGGGAGCACCATGTTATGGAAACCTGTGCTGCAGGCTGTCAGCATGATGGCGGCGCTTTCTGCCAGTGCACAGAACTCCAGCGGCTGAATTTCGAGGGGCCTATATGTTGCCCTTGGCCCTAGGCGCTGGTGGGTCTCACTCTTCACCTGCAGTGTGTGCAAGTTGGTCTGCCTAATCGCCAGGCAGACATTCATTGCAACCTGCACAACAATGCTGCCACACGCCAAGCGTGGCAGTTCTGCCTGCTGCAACGCTTGTATCATCCACATTGAAGCTGTCAGCAGTGCACGAGTGGCAGCAGGAAGGTATGGCTGCACGCTGCCAGGTGCGGGGGCTGCAGGTGGCTGATAAGGCATGTCCAGCTTGTCTGGGCAGAGGTAGGGCCTGTACAGAAGGATCTGGGCAGCCGCCTGGACAGTCAAGGCCTGCGCAATCCCTCCACCTTGCTTCTGCTGATGTTTGAGCACCAATGACTCCAAGCACTGCACTTTTGCTGCATTTCCCTGCGTGCATATGTGGACATCAATATGAGCAGCCACCAACTCAGTGGCTATAATACGTCAAACAACTTGTACATTGAATTTAGAATCCATCCTAAGTGGACCTTATTGAGGTTTACTACAGCAGGGACGTGGACCGTGGCAGACATCAGTGGAAAATTAGCGTACGCAAAAGGCATGTTGCACAATCCAAATCTGCACCTAATAAAGCATGGCATTGGGTGATTGAGGATGCAAGAGTACATTGAATGCAGACACTACATTGCAATATCATATGATAAAGATGTATAAAAGTGGCTATTTTGTGAATATCAGTCTGAGATTTAAAATACAAGTTAAATCTCAACCTTAAAAGGACCCTTGGTACATCTGTCCCAGTGATCCCTGGTAGTGCCCGCCTGTGCGGCGGCTGCGTTATTACGTCGACTGATCACGTGATCCCGACGACAAGATGCAGGTGCGTCGTACCTTTGCTGCATCCCTCAGGTGCAGTGCATCAAGGACATTTCTCTTGCTCAGGTCCAGCGGAAACAGGAGTCTTCCCAGCTCCTCCAGGCAGTTCTGCTTGGATGCCTCGGATGAAATGGAGTAGAATGCCGCTTGCTTGCTGGGCAAATCAGTGCTGGCGAGGAGGTGAAGGGAGAGCGCATCCAACCACCATAGCAAGAAGCCTACCTTTTGCTTTGAAGTCAGGGCCAGGCTCTCCTCCACTGGGACTGAGACACTGTTGTCTTCACTCCAAGCAGTCTGACTCCTGGCAGCTGAGAGAGGCTGGAGCATGCCCTTCCTTGTAAGCTGGCTGTACAAGGCTTCCATTGACTGTGCCACGGTTTTTGCTATGCCAGCAACCGTCAACTTCCAGAACTGGGCAGCATGCCCAGCAAAGTCAGCTGTGCGCATCTCCTGGGACTGCGAGCGTCTGCGGAACCAGCCGTGCTTGTCGTGCATGCTGGAGTATGCTAAAAATGTGCATGTATGGCCGCTTGGGATCCCGTGTCACTCCAAGCAGCTGCTTTACTCCCTGTAACAGTGAAATTTAAGTGAGCTGTGTGATTTGCAATGTGGAGCAATGGCAGTTTAAATGGTGTCCTTACATGAAAGTTGAAGGTATTCCAATGCCAGCATCACATGATTCACATGTTGCCTATTATTTTTTATTTTCCTTTATTCTTTATTTATTTCATTAGATTTTCTTGATTGCGCAGCTGACTGCCAGAGAACACATGCAACTATCTTCCGGCGTTATTAATGTGCAATCCTTTACCAATCTCGCAGATTACGTCACTGAACCTGTTTTCCCTCCGTCCTAAACCAGCGCTGAATTCGTTCATCATGATGCTGGCATGTATGGAACGCTGTCATCACATCACACCTAGCATTGTTTTACATTCTAATCACCCCTGCATGGCAATGCGCACCTGCACGTAGCTTGCATCAGCAGAGCCTTCCCGGTCTGTGGCCAGGCAGTCCAATGTGCGCAGCACCTCCTTGATCATGGCCTGCACCTTGGGCCAATGGTGCTCCATGACCTGCCACACCTCCTGCTGCAGCCCACCCCCTGCCAGTGTCTGATGAGTTTCCTGGCAAGCACGCCGCACAGCTACCATCGACACCACAAGCTGCAGTGCAACACTGCAGCTCTCTGTGGCCTGCTTCAAAGCGCTGCTCAACGTGCTGCCTGCTACATGGAACGGTATGGTGCTGCTTACAGTACCCATGAGAAGCAGGACTTGCGCCATGATCCTGCTGCTATTGAACTCGGCTTGGTGCTGGAGCTGCAGATTGTTGTGGAGCGGCTCCTCTGTCATCTGCACAATGTGCTCCAGCACTGCTGCAATGGAAGGGCTGAGTTGCACCGCAGAGGAGTGAATGATGTTCCAAGGCTTGAGCTCCTCCCATGCGAGCTGCACAAGACACCTGACTGCCTGCAGGGTTTCCCCGTGTGCCTCTGACATGTTGGCTGCCCCCAGCAGATCCCCTTTGCACTGGCACAGCTCTGCTGCACGGCCATGGTTGCCTGCCTGTGCCTCCAGTTCAATCACCTGAGGAGTGTTGAAATCTGGTTGTATGGGTGTATATACCACAGTATGGTGGCACATGTACTGTCCACATGCAAGGCAATGAAACACTGGTGTGGGCGGCAGTAGGGTATTACAATGCAAGCAAGGCACTGCACAACGCGAGGGCTATGCTACAAGCAAGGTTTGCATGTGCTCAGTAAGGTTTGTATCAGTACCTCGTCGTAGTATTCTCTGTTCTCAAGGAACTGGATCCTCTTTTCATGCAGGGGGAATTGCTTCACAAACTGCAGCATTGCCTCCCTATCCTGTTTTGTGTGGTAGAAGCTTGCTGCCTTCTGGTAGAAAGGAGGAGCTAGTTCATTCCACATATCGGGCCCTGAAAGATTAAACCATAAATCAATAGTCGGTTGGCACTGAGACCTTCATCACATCAAAATGATGCGCCTTTGAAGATGGATAGCTATGGGGGGTGATTGTAGCCTGTCCAGGACTACGGCGTAGTGCCCCCAACATTTGCACCATACTACCTGAACCTCCCCCCGATTTTTTCAAAACTTCTGAGTATAATTGTTTGCAGTCTTAATAAAATTCCGCTTTTATCTTTGCTATGCGCACCACACATTACTCAGCAAGTTGCATGCATTAGGTTGAAATCTCCCATTTCAAAATTGGCTGAAGTCATCAAATGGGTGCGTAAATCAGCATGATCAGAACTGCACCTGCGTCTCCATTCTTCCAGTCTTCCAGCAAGGTGCAGCCTAGATGAAAAAGATGTCCTGTTCTGCATGCTTCAAGCGCCTTGGAGTATTCCCCTGCAATTGCCAGCAACCCATGTAAACGTGTGCATGATATTATCCAAAACCAGCGCATGGGGCATGCACATGTTGGTCATTCCAAAACTGAGTTGGACCAACGGACAATTAAGTGTTGTCGACACACAAATGTGAGTGCCACAGTACTGGCAATCCACGCTGCAATGTTCTGAAGGATAAGGTGATTGTTTTAAAATTTTGTAATCATGTAATCATGCAATCCCAAGCAAATAAATCCACTGGGCACATTATTAATCTCAAGAATAATTATTCTTATTAAATCCATGTAAATGCACCACTTGGGTGATGTGCAAAACCAGCGCATGCAGCAGTCCCACTCAGTACAGTCTGTAAATTGTAATATTGTTGCATTGATTTGAACCATGTGCACTAATCCTAGCTGAACCTACCCGCATTGCTCCAGGCCGCTGCCGCCTGGTCCCAGCACTTGCTGCGCTCAAAGAGCTGCGCTGCCCTTGAAAAAGCTGGTGGGTGGATCTGCAGGCAAGTGGCACCTGCCTCCTTGTACCTTGCAGCTTGCTCCAGGCAGTTGGCAGCATACGTGAGAATCCGCTGCAGCTGTGATCCGCTCTTTTCTGTCAGGGACAGGAACTTATCAGCGGCTTTTGAAAACAGCCCTGGAGCTGCGCCTGGGTTGGCTCTGTGGGCATTGTGCCGCAATTGCAGTCCCTGCGGTAAGAGGGGCACAATGGGATAACATTGATAGCTTCCCTCCCATCCCCAGCAAAACATATGCAAATTTATGGCATTTTCTTTGCAAATTTTGTGGCAGCTAGAAAATAATTGAAATATACTACAAGCAAAATCGATGTAATGTGCCCTATCAGCCGATGCAATACTAGATACTGCAAACTGTAGCAGTGCATGCCATGCCATACCTCCGACAATCCCACATAGAATGCATCCCCGGCTTTCGCAAAGTACAGCCTGGCGGGTCCGTACTGCCCCGCTTCAAGGAGCTCCAGGCCCTTGGCACGCCACTCCTCTGGGCTGGAATTCTTGGTGAGCATTGCCTTCATGCTGTCATCCAGAGCTTTCACCTCTATCAGCCTCTGGTTCAGCCACAGGTCGCGCATGGGCATGCTGTTCTCAGGGCTGCACACAAGAATGCGCACAGTCACCCGCCAATACTATGGATATTTGGCATCTAGGGATGCACACCTTGGAGGAACAGTCATGTAGGGAGTTGAATTAAGGAGGATTTCACCGTAATGCACATGAAAGCAGCACCCAGGATCATTGTGATAATACCAGAGGGTCTCTACATTTTTTAATATGATAAACTTGCGCAAAGAATAATTTTGCGCACAAACTGCTCTGAAAATCAAAGCATCATTGATGCTTACAGGTCCTGTGAATTATCGTTGCTCACTCTGTGCAGTGCATGCAAGGAATCCTGGTTTACAATATTACCACCCCTGATGCATGTCATCATACCTCTCTTCCACAAACACCAACACCTGTTTGGTCCTGGTGACCGCCACATACAGCTGTTTGCATTCCCCCAACAAACCGTCATGCTTCGCCCGTTCAAACTTGGGTCCCACATACTGGCTGCCATTGTAATCCATGGTGGCATCTATTTCCATCTCATGCATGTAGGTGTACAGTAGCCGCCACTCATTTTTCAGGAGGGAGTCAGTGAAAAAGTTGTAGATCAGGACATCCTGTTACAGATACAAAAAGAGGTATTTCACACGATGTCAAGTGCGACGGCCAGATGACGCCATTCCTGCGGCTCATGGCAGGCGTAGCTAACTGCAGTCAACTTGGCACAATATGCACAATATGTATTGGTGGATCAGCTCATAACAATCATCAAATATTAGAGTAAATTAGGGCAATGGAATGTTTTGAAAGCCAGCACAGACTAAACATGTATGCCAATCCATACACTGATTGTCATGCACAGGGAGAGTCCATGTTTTTACAAGGAAAATTCCGTTGGTGTACATTTGTAGGCTGTCACAATTGATCGGGTGCAATAATTTTGACCTCCGTACTCCTAGCACAATATGCATTTCTCCATGCTCACCTGGAACTCCAATCCTTTGCATTCAAAAATTGTCAGCACCAGTGCTCTGTTCCCAATCTCATCCCGCAGCCGTAGTTTTGTGGACTCGTTCCGCACCAGAATCACCTGCTCAGCGCCAAACTGACAGCCCCCAGTGCCTGCAGCACCAAATTGATGTATGTTAATGACGCTGTAAATGAAATCTCAGGCTGTCAAGTTGCCGTCTGGCCCTCCAGATTGATGCAGTAATGAATTTGTATGACAGACACACCGCATATGCAAGCTTTTCTCAGGATTATGGAACTCAACACATCACCAACTGCCAATTGTTGTTCAGCTGATAGGCAGCCAGAACTTCAATTCGTATCCTGGCACGTAGCTGGTCCAGGACTGCTTTTCTGGGTTGCACTTACCAATGGCATTTGAGCCTGTGAACATCTGCTGCAACAGTGGGTCCTTGTCCTCGTTGCTGGTGAGGAAGACCGGTTTCATGCCCATGAAATTTGAGCTCTCGTCTGCCAACTTGTCGAGGCCTGCAGGGAGAGCAATGCTAATTCCATAAACTGTCCCACTGATGTGGTGCCACCCGCCAGGGATGCAAATGGTGTACATAGTCATCACATCAACATGCATTGACATGGCCTTCGAGGTCTGCAAGTTGCAGAGTGACGTCACTCTGTACAGGAAACACACCGTGAGGGAAGTAGTGCAGCTGTAAGTGCACCAACGAGTTTGCAAGCTGTGTGATCCCCATGTGAGTACGGAAGTTGCAGGTCAGCTGGAAGAGGCCCAGCATGGCAGGTGCTTTGACTTTGTTGTCTTGTGCCAGAAGTCGATTTGAGTTGACTCTGGATGGGACATTAGGCTCCTGCATCATGAATTGGTTATATGTTTAGGCGTCAGATGAGACATTCTGCATATCAGCATTGTACTTTCAATGAATGACAAATCACTACTCCCTAGGGCCACCGTAAAGTTTAGGATTATATGCATACAGTATATATGTATCCAGGTTTGCACTCCGCAACAATCTTCACCAGTGATCCTGCAGTACTGTCACCCATGGAGGATAAGTTATCGTAGTGACCACATTACGACCATGGGTACCCTATACCCTTATCCCCAAACCCCAAACCCTAAACCCTACCACGTACTTACCAAGGAGCCGTGCAGGAACAGCCTGTAGAACATGGCCCGTACGTCTTCAAACCGGAAGTTCACCCCCCGCCCAATGGTCTGAGCAGTGTCGCCGGCTATCACAAAGCCCTCCTCCACATTACAGCACAGGAACCTGACGGTGAGCAGCATTCACAGCTCAAACATGCGCTAGAGTGAGAATGGGTTCTGGTTGAAAATATATGGTCACCTCGGTCTGTCCAACTAGGAAAAGGTTGTGAAGGTTTTATACTTGTTCCTCATCAATAGATTTGCAAGTAAGCAAGTTGCGTGCACCCATTGATTGTGTGGCAAAACTGAAATCATTTCCGCAACCGGATGGCTGAGGAATTGCTCCACTGCAAGCTGCTGCTGACTTGCATCGGTTGGCTGCTCGCCAAGGGCAGTGGTAAACCAGTTTGCCAGGTCAGGGAATTTCTGTCCAAACTCCTCAAAGCAGCTGCCAAAGTGGCGCACTGCAATGGCAGTATCAAGGGGCACTGATTGTGCTGGCAGGTCATCCAGAATGATGCTGGTAAATGTGGCCACTGACCTCATTTCCTCAAGGAAAAGGGTACTGAAGTACTCGACCAGTTTTGGCGCATCCTTGTTTAGTACCTCCATTTGCCTGGAATGTGCTGTGTGGTCCTCGACAAGCTGTTGGATGCTGGTCAGTCTGGTGAGGTGTTCCAGGGCTAGCTGAAGGCCTGTGAACCCGTTGGAAGCTGCAAATAGCCGCTTTGCCCGCGACTTGATGTACAGACGCCCAGCAGGCCCTTCAGTGTTGAGCTTGTCCTCGGAGCCTGTAGATGGGAGTGTACACGTTAGTGGAGAGGGCTTCAGTAAGCATATACTCTTTTTCTGTACATTGATTTATAGGAAATGTTTGCGCTGGAAGGCTGTAGCAAATCCACACTAAGCTGATATTTTACAGCGCTGTTATCGTCTTCGTATTCTTTTTATTCTAAATTTCAATAGCCCAACAGGTTGACCATGGCATTTGTAATTTTTTTCTACCTGTAGGTTTATATATTTATTATTATTTTACCCTACATGAATGGTACCCCAGGTAGGTGGGTGTCCAACAAGGTAGCGACTGTGCCAAGGCTGACTGTACACTCACCCACAAGCACCAAGTCTCCTGCACGCAGGTTGGCAGGCAGTCCACCAATGCCACTGAGTCTCCAAGCACCAGGCGCATCCCTGACACAGTCAGCAAAAGAAGCAGCTTCTGATTCCAACAGCATCATGCACCTGCAGAACATGAGCATGAACGGCGGTCTTAGCACATGCCCACCCTGCGTCAACGGCAATAATGCCACATGCATGCATATATATTGTTATTAATGAGGCTACTGGTACTGGCCTGCCCCTAAACACCACCACAGGCCATTCAATGGAGCAGTGCAGTGCAGTGCAGCGCAGTGCAATCTATTTACCATGATACAATGGAGCTAATATAACCAGATGTACACATGCACTGTAACAACTCATATACGTAGGTATGATATGTAACATTGGCTGTGCTGTGCAGACATGTTTTAGACCACGGCAACTTGCAATCCTGGATCATGATTCCCCAGTGTTGGCACTAAGCTATCTTGTTTCTTTCTATGCATACATTTGCCCTGAAGGCACAATGTCATTCAAAGCATTTCATGGTCAAGCACAGCAGGTGCGTCAGGAGGGCTGGGCTGAGCATCGCACCTCAGCGCAACCTCCTGCATGGCAACGTTTGTCGGTGCGCATAGCAGGGATCGGTTCTGGCAGCTGCCAAGCAGCACAAGGAGACTGGCAATAGTGGTGGTCTTGGCAGTCCCGGGAGGGCCCTGCCGCAATTAAAAAGCGGAAGCAAATTCTGACTTTGAAGCATGCATTGCACGTCACTCATAATTCAATATTATGTTTACTGAGTGTGTAGTGCACATTGCGCAATGACAGTCATATATGGCAGGTCATTGCCAAGGGGTAAAAATGGTGCATACAAATTGAAAACAGAGGAAGGCTACAGGAGTTCACCATTGCAGTTGGAAGCACTTATGGACACAACATAAACGTCATCACTACCTGAAGTGCATCTGTGTAAAACGTGATTCAGTCAGAGACAACACACCTGGATCAGCTGGATGCGGTCACCGTTCCAGGGGGCATAGTTGCGCCTGAAGGTGTCGATGACCACCGCCTTCTGGGACTCATTCAGCACGGCACCGCTGTCCAGGTAGTCCCTCACCAGCTGCAAAGCACCTCCAATCTGGTAGGGAATTGTATTCCCCAGGTGGTGTGGTGCACCTTGCCCTGTCAGCATCTCTGCAATCCACTGCGGGTGCTTGCTCCCTGGGGTCTTCATCTCCTGCAGGGCGCTCCATGCCCGCATGGTGGTTGCCAGGCTGTCCAGCAGCGTGATCTGCCATGCGGAGGAGCTGTTGGCAGATGCTGCTGCTGCGCCTCCCGTCTTGCTGCTGGTATTGGCGCACATGAGGATGTCAACGCTGTCCGCTGCATCCCCGTTGTCAGGCGATGCCTTGCCCCTCACCAAGCCCAGCGCGTACTGCGTGCCAGGCTGTTTGAAGTCGTCCAAATCTGCGACTGTCCTATTGCAAACCAGCACGAGGTCTGTGGGCTTGACCTGGTGCGGGAAGCTGTTGATGGCCTGGAGCTCCAAACCGCTGTCGCTGAACTGCTGCGCTGCCAGGCTTGCTCTGACCACTATAAATCCTGCCTTGGTCTTGGCTGGGTCGTCATTGTTTGCTAGCATTTCCCCAAACGCCTCGCAAGTGGGGAGTGTGTGAAGGCCCAGTACTGACTGCTGCACTGACGCTCTCGTCTCCTCAAGAAGTGAAGAGAGGAATGTGCTGGCATACTGCTTGCAGTTTTTGGAATGTGGGCGGTATTTCCTGCAGCAATAAACCATAGATCACAGCAACATACAGCCTTCTCACTGAGGTGACAGCTGATGTCGTGATTTGCATGGCATGTACCGGCCGGTCCTCGACTTAATTTCTTCTTAAAAACTACAATTACATATATAAATATATGTATAATTGTAGTTCACGTTATATTTATAACTTATAATACAAGTTAAGCTGATGAGAAGCTTGCATGCGCATGCGGGGGCTGCTAACATTGTGGGAAAATTCAATTGGGTTATTTTCAAGTTTGAATCTCACCTCAAGCTTGTACTTCCCCTCATCCATGATGTCTTCCAGGCTCCAGCGCAGGACCACATGCTCCACCCTGGCAGTTGCTGTCCCGGGACCTGGTGCAGCGTTTGTGGTGCTCTGGCTGTCTTGCACATTCACAGACAGCCCAAAAGTGTTATCATGCAACAGTTTTTTGATGGCCGCTGTCAACAGCACCTGCACCACAACCAGTGGTGCTGTTATAGTGCACCATCATTAATATTCTGGTGCGCAATTACCGCAAGTTGGATAATATGGCGCACAATATTACTGACAACAGAGGAATGGTGCCAGATTACCCATGACATCACATACACAGATAGCTTCCAGCTTGAATTTCACACAAATTGTGAATTCGCTGGTATGTCTGCATATGCATGATGTTTCACATGCGGCTCACCTCCTCAACCTGCACGGGTGTGCCGGGCGCCAGGTGGGCTTTCAGCATACACAGCCTCCTGTTATCCAAAGAGTACCAGGACTGGCTGTAAGCCACCACCCTGATTGGTGGGAAATCATCTGGCTGCAGTTGCCCGCTCTTCAATTGCTGAACAGCATCGGTCAAGCGCTGCCCAAGCCCATGTTTGACAGCTGCTGCAAAGCTCGAGGCGGGTGAAGCGTTTGCTTGGGACGCAGTGCTCCCTTCTTGTGTCCCTGGCCGAAGAGGCTGCTGTGGCTGCTCGCCTGAATCGAATGCTGCTGGTATTGTGTGGGCTGTGTATCTGATGTCGTGCACTGACTGCAACGCGGAGACTCGCAAAGGCAGAGACTGTGAAGGGGGCTCCTCCCTCAGCATCATTTCTGCCCAGCTGCAGCAAAGGCGTGATTTCAGCCAAGGAGGTTGGCAAGTAGTATGAGAAAGCGCTGTGGCCATTTGCGAGCTAAGGCTTATAAGTCTCACCTGAATAGGGTTTAGGGTTTGGAGGGTCAGGCGGTGCCCTCAAGAAACTCTCAGCCAGACAACTACGGTAACACACGGATGCAGACACCATAAGGGCTGAACCCTTCGTTCAAGTTTGAGTGACAGGGTACTGTAAGGGTGCCTAGTTATCTTCTGGGCTAGCTAAAACCAGGCAACCTTCAAGGTGGACCCAGCGTACCTGTTATCCCAACTCGGTGCAGATTATGCTTTGGAGTTGAGTTTAGACTCCTAATCCATCCTTCAGACCCATCATGGTGTCAAGTCCTGCGCAGTTACAGGCAAGTTGCATCAGGCAGGTTTGCTGGAGCTCCTCAGGTCATTCCACGGCAAAGTGACAAGGACGCATTCAGACGTGATTTGCAGGCTAAGCACCGGCAAGAAAGTGCAGTGTGCAAGCCAGCAAGTTCATGTTGCGGCTCCTGAAGTCCAACCCGGAGCACCGGAGTGGTTGTGGTTCGAACCTAGCTTTGCAACCCAGGTGTCCACGCACCGCATCAGCTGAGTAGTGCACCGATCCAGCGCGTGCAGTCGTCTAGGTCAGCGAACATCTCATGTGTGGCCCGGGCAGTAATTTTTTTGCTCAAGCAGGTTCGAATGCGTTGATGGGCTGTGGAGCAAACGAGAAACGGTGTGTGCGCACTTCGTTTGAGGACTCATACTGATATCCTGACCAGTAGGCGACCAGCAGCCAGTGCGGAAGCAGAGACGTACATGGTAGACATGCATCAGCCTGATGCGTTGCTTTGGTTAGGGCAAGGGGAAGAGCTACAAAGCCGTGTGTTGCGTGGGCGTGTGCACACGGTCAAAACAGGAAACTCATTGAGCTGCCCACGAGGTGCCATGTGGGTCCATGTGAATCCATGTGAAACCTTGCCCAAAAACACTTCGAATTTCCGTTTAAATTCAAAACAAACAAAAGTTTCGAGCGCCTTTTGTGGGGCTGTAAAGGTGCATGCATGGGCACTTGCGGCCTTAAGAGGGAGTGGACCACGCGGCGCAGCACCCGCTCTTCAGCCCTAGCACCACCATCACCACGCTGAGTTGCAGTCTACGTCCTCTGAACTCCTCGCGAGGGACATAGGTACGTCCTACCCTCGGCCCCTGCCCAAACCCCAGATCAGGCTGTGTGTGTCTTGCCTGCCGCCTGTACACCATCACACGACGTGCCTGTCTGACAGGTAGTTATCTCTCAGTTTTGACCGCCGCTACCGGCTATCATGAGCACTATTAAGTAGGGGTAGGGGTAACAAGCTCTTTTCAGTGGCACCATTGCCGCACACCATCATAGCCCACGCTGCAACCCTGGGGGTTTTGACAACAATGGTGCCCGCTGCACAGTTAGCATCCTCGTTGGAGTATGGTGATAGGCGCGTTATCTAGTGGCCGGGAAGTTCGTGGTTTTCGTCGGTGTCCAGGCCTTTGGACTAGTCCCACCGCGCGCAGCTTGTCTCCACGATTACCACTAGGTTTGGAGGCGTTTGCGAACTCCTCTATCTGAAAAACAGTTGCAATCACTTGTTACTGGTTCGATCTTCTGCCCTGTTTCTTCCTTCTGTGAAAAAGGCCTGTACCAACGCATGCATATGCATAGGGTAGATACCTCCAGCATGAATTGCCCGCACTTGTACTAACACTGCACTCGCACTATCCATACCGCTCGCCGATGATGCATCTGCACATATGTTGTCGTTTAGCTATTCACACGAGGTCGTAGGTCCTTGTGCTTCAGCCTCCCCCAGGATATGACCTGACATGACTCACCGTTGCCCCTAAATTTCCTCTGGATTGGCCTATTTCTTGCTGCTGATGAAGGCATAATCCCAGCGCGCAGCTCTGCAAACTATAGCATACCAACAAGTACACTTTCTTTCACTCTCCTGTCGTTTGTGTGTGCTGAGCAAGTCCTCCGTTCTTGCAGGCACAGCCTTTCACGCTCACCACCTCCATACTCCTTCACACCAATACTACGTGCAGCCTTCCTCGCATAGCCTATGTTCAGCAGCGTTGAGACACAGCGCGCAGAAACCCTGAACCCTACTTGAGTGAGCGGAGGGGGATTGGACTGCGGGCTGTGCAGAAAAGGCAGCAGCCAGGGTAACAACCAACCCTATTTGTGCGCCGGCACCGCTAGTACAGGACAGTGGGGAGCAGCAATGCAGCGTGGCAGCACACTCTTAGGGCAATTAGCCAGCCTGGTGTAAGGGTGGGCGTGGCAAGCAACTGCAGCAGGGCGATACCCTACCCAAACCCTACCGCAGCCCCCAGCCCCCAGCCCCCCCCCACACCATGGCGCCCCAATTACTGCCCCTCCTATGCTGCCTCGCCCTGCTTTCACCCTGTGCCCAAGGCCAGCCGAAACAGTACACGC
Organism: Heterotrichella gracilis; assembly: GCA_032358255.1. NCBI lineage: Eukaryota > Xanthophyceae > Tribonematales > Xanthonemataceae > Heterotrichella > Heterotrichella gracilis. The sequence continues at coordinate 15,873 of JAULBX010002889.1, forward strand.
CCGAGGAGATCTACGGTGTAGTGGATCAGATCTACAAATACACCAGCGCCCAAGCTATGCATGGGCTCCAGTGGCTTGGCCTACCCCAGCAGGGCAAGCTGTACAACACCAGCAACATGCACATCGGGGCGGGGGTGACGCTGTGGGACATCTACGGCCCCTTCCACAACTGCATCTCAAAGCAGCACATCGGCAGGTGCGGCGGGTGTGGAAACCCTAACAAAACCCTATGCAGAACCCTATGGCGGCTAGGCATTGCATGGGCTCCAGTGGCTTGGCCTACCCCAGCAGGGCAAGCTGTACAACACCAGCAACATGCACATCGGGGCGGGG
>JAULBX010002889.1:16305-143330 GCA_032358255.1 Heterotrichella gracilis
GTGACGCTGTGGGACATCTATGGCCCCTTCCACAACTGCATCTCAAAGCAGCACATCGGCAGGTGCGGTTGGGGGTGGAAACCCTATACAAACCCTATGCAGAACCCTATGAAGGCCAGGCAATGCTTGGGGAAGTTGTGCATGGTCCCATGGAAAGGAAGCACGCTTCAGTATCCCACATACCCTACCCGAAATCCTGCTGATGCAGCCAACACCCGCTGGGATGGCGACGCCGGCAAGCGTTTCCACTTGGCTGCGCACCAGAGCAGGGTGTATTGTGCTCCCGCAAAGCCTAGGTCCCTGCTAAAATACCCTGCTATAGCACCCTGCTCCACAACCCTGCAAGTGTGTTTTCACCCTGCAAATGCAAACCCTACGTGAAAACCCTGCTCTAATCCCCGCAGGTACGGCGACGGCGGCAAGTACGTTTGCGGCGTCTCCACCTGGCTGCGCACCAAGGCAGGATGCGTGGTGTACTCGATCGGGTCGCGAGGGGAGGACTCCTTTGAGGGCCACCTCACCTCGCTCACGCCCTGCCAGGTGTTTGTGTTTGACCCCACTGTGAGCAAGGAGGATGCTGCGCGCATTGACAGGAACAGCAAGATGACGTTCCACTCAGTGGGTGAGTGTGTGGGGGGTTGGAGGGCGAGGAGGTGCTGCAGATAGTGGAGGCTGGTGAGGGGGGTGGGTGGTGAAAGCATGGGTGATAAGATGATGATATGTTGTTATCTTATTACCCTCGGTGAAATAAAGGAGCCTGCTAACATTCCCTCGCCTTCACCACCGTGCACAACCCTCAAACCTGACGCAGCCAGAAACCAACAACCACCTCTCGGATCCACGCAACTGTTGCTCTCCACACCTGACAGCAGATTCAACCAGGCACGCAGGAGACTGTGCGCCCCTGAGACAGCCTTTTCAACCGTGCATTCCTCTTGTGACAGGCCTGAGCCACAGCGATGGCGAGCACTACCTCAAAAAGTGGGGCGGCGTGGAGGTCAAGGAGCTGGGCTTGTTGAAGTTCCAGTCCCTGAGCAGCATGATGTCTGGGCTGCAGCATGGGTGGATCGACATCCTCAAGGTTGACATAGAGGGGGGGGAATGGGAGGTGCTCCCCGCGCTGCTGGATAGCTTTGACGTGCTCCCCTTCACCCAGCTGCTCATCGAGGTGCATGTGACCCCATATGGAGGTAAGCAAAAGGGGGAGTTGGGTGGGGGGTTGGGACCTTACAACAGTGGGCAGTAGGTGTGGGATGAAGGGGGAAGCTGGGAGGTGGGAGGTGGATGTGTAGGGAAAGGGAATGGGAGGTGCTTCCGCTTTGCTTGATGCTTTGACGTGCTCCCCTTCACTCAGTTGCTGAGGGAGGTGCATGTGACCCCCTATGCAGGTGAGCAATGGACTTCTGTCAACATTTGCAATGTAACTCATTGCGATGCCTGGCAATGCCCAGTTACAGTGCACAGCCTGAGGGGCTGCCAGCTCGTGAGAACTGAACCCAAAAAAACCTAACCAAGACCCTCCCTGTCCATGCAGGCTCCGCAGGCCAGGTGAAGGCCATATTCGACACGCTCATGTCTAAGGGTTTCCGGGCCTTCAGCTCAGACCCTAACCTGCTGGCCTACAACCACAAGCGCAACCACCACTACACAGAGTACTCCTTTGTGCAAGTGGACGCCGCGGGGAGGATTGTGACGGGCCCCGGGAAGAGGAACCGGGAATGGCTGTGACAGAGGGGGGTCAATCAGTAGATCAGTTATAGTGCAGGTGTTTCAGGCCGCCAGCGACTTATTGCTCAATACATAGGACACAGTTACCTGGCAGGGCGCGCATAGTGCACCGGCAGTAGAGTTTTTTCTAGCACTGTTGACGGTGACTTAGCAGAGATGTTGACGTGGGATTACAACAATAATTTCATTATGAACACCATTTAATTGACAGCATTTTATTGGACGGAACCATTTAATGCAGGAGGTTGTGCACTGACGGTTGCATGTGAAAGTGCATGGTTTCAACCTCTTACCAATGAGTTGTATGGCATTGCCATTGCGCTCTGTCTCAATGTGTGTTGGTTGGACCCATTTGATGCAGGGCATTTTGTGCTGATAATTGCATGGACATGCGCATGTTTCCCCCTTTTATCAAGCTAGTCAGCGTGTGTTAGGTGGTGGAAACGGTGTGTTGGTTACCCCTGCCACAATTGCAGTGCTGAATGGTTAGCAGGGGTTTCTCCCCTCCAAATGGCCAAGGTAGTGGTCCCTTGCGCCCTGCATCCATGCAATACCTGACTCTATGCCACGTGGCACAAGACTTTGCAGCTCAACTCGATGATTGCCCCATGGTGTTGCGTGCATGCCATCGATCTTGCCATGCGGCATGGCATCAATGACGCACACATGTGGTGACGCATTGTGCCATCAAGGTGAGGTTTGTAGTTGTTTACCTGCATGCGCAAATGCATTTCGTGACCAAAATTCACTTTTCAACTTGACCACCATTTTCCGTGACCCATGTCCCCGGGACTTGACCCAATCCCAGCGGTACCCCTTTTCTGACAGTCACTGACCCATGTACCTGGTCCAGCAGTGATTTTACTGCCCAGATGAGTTGGTTAGCTAGCTTACAAGGAATATTTCCCAGCCTGGCCTGAGGCACAGGTCTAGTCAAGCAGATGTCCTTCAAACGCAATGGTGCCGTGGTACGTACAGTGTCACGTCAGGGTACGTGTAGCAGAATGCTGTCACAGCGGCTACATATATTACTCCGCCGCGCCATGGGAACCCCACTAGGTCCTAGATTTATTTTTTTCGTCAGCATGTTATCATTTCATTCAACCTTGCTGCAGGCGGCGCCGTCAATGGCGCCTTTGCAAATGACAAATGTCTGAGACCAAAATGGGTAATAATAATAATCATGACTACCTCAAGCGCTTACCTAGCTGTTGAACATGCACAGCACAAGAGGCTCAGCCTCAGGCAGCCCTTGGGCAAGCACATCACGTGGGAAGAAAGAAAGGAGAGATGGTTGCAAACATTCAAGTGAGAAATGTTTCAGCAGCAAATTGCATTACCAAAAGAGAGGTTTGAAACCCATTGCCGGGGGGGAAATGTCGGCAGTGACAGGTCGCCTGCCGCGGCGGAAGAGTTCAATAAGGTTGCCTGTAAAATACGCACCAACTGAAACATGGTGTACATATGGCATCAGACCTTACTAAGCAGACCTTGCTAAGCACCTAATAGGCCAACATCAGACCCTAGGGTAGGCTCCCTGGCAATGCTGGCCAGCCATGGCTCAGCCCTCGTTGCGCCCCACCATCTACCCTCCTCAGCCCCACTCACCGCAGCTGGGTGCATGGCGGCAAACCCCCAGCACCACGCCCACGCTTCCCCGCCACATCTGAGCACACCCGGTGCACCCCACATGGTACCGCCACAGCAGGGAGCACACATGGCGGGGCGCGCCGCACAGACTGGATCGGTCTGCATGCCCCCGTGAACCAGTGCGCACACTGCGGCGGTGGCAGCAGCGCGTGTGGAGGCTGCCTTGCATCTGATGACAGCCACTGCGTCCAGCTGGCACTGCTAGGCAAGGCAAGGCATTCAAGCCCTGCTGCATCATGCACAGGCAATGGGACCCTGCCACTTGCGCGAGGTGACAGCTCGGTGGGCCTGCTGCATCATCCAAATGTGATGGGTTGCCTCAGGAGCTGCTGACCGCCAACCCAACAAGTACACCCTAAACCCTAAACTGAACCCTAAAGCCGTATTCATATGCAGGAACTGCCAACCACCAACCCCCAGCCTAACCTGCAGCCGGTGGCCCAGATCGCCCAAAACCTAAGTCGGCCCTCAACCCTGTCCAGGAGCTCCGTCGATGCCTGGATCCACCACCATGCCTGGATCCACCACCAAGCCACCACCAACCTGCAGCATAACTTGCAGCCAGTGGCGATCACCAGAAAGGACCGGCTGCGGTGGCGGCGGCGCATGTGGGGGCTCCATTGCTGCCTCTTGCCTGCAGCAAACCCACACAAATGACCATAAGGTACTCTGCAGTGCAACATGCCGACAGCATGAATGAGCAAATGCGGCTGTCACCCTACCTCAAGGGCACTGGCTGTGGAGGCGGCAGCGCATGTGGGGGCTCCATTGCTGGATCTTGCCTGCAACAAACCCACACATACGACTTTAAGGTAGTCTACCCTTGCAGTGCAACAAACCCACACATAAGATCAGTAGGTACAATGCAGTGCAACATCTTGGCAGGATCTGTGGGGTCCTAGCGTGGCATGCCAAGACCTCATTGGCTAATGCAGAAAAAAACGTCCATCTACTTAGTTCAACGATACTGGTGCTCTGTAATTGGCATGCCAGGGTCTTAATTCGTAAATGGCATGTAGCGAGCCTGAACGACCTCATGCTAACCCTTAACCCTAAATCTGAAGAGCTGTTTTGGCCCATCTGCCACTTGAGCAAACGGCGCAAAATGATGGAATGATGGGACTCATGCCTGCAACAGCACCCTGCACCCAACCCCTATGCAGGGCAAATCTGAAAAAAATGGAACCTCCCCCACCAGGGTTTAGGCTTGAAGGTTTGGGGGTCACCTGCGTGGTACATGAGCAGGTGCGCCTGGATCTTGGACAGCTCCAGTGCCAGCTCGAGCTTGGTTGCATCATAGCTGCCTTGCGTGATGAACAGGTTGGCGATGGTCACCTCGAGGGGCCGAAGGGGGTCGCGCTTGGAGCCTGGTTCTGCCCACGCGTGGCGTACGACTGGCAGCCACACTTTGGGGTCCATTCTGCTCCCTGGTGTGCAGAGCCTGGGATTAGGGTTGGGAGTTGGCAAGCACCATGCAAGGCACGGCTCACGTGGCAAGGCAGTGCCTGCTGCTTCGCACATGCTTTGCAACGATTACAACAGATGTTGTGGTTTCTAGGAAACGGAGAGCATCAGTGCGTTGCACTCTTGTTAACCAAGACGCATGCATATATGTGGCAAGATGCGTGCAAGATGCATGCATATGCATGCCCAACAGCGCATGCATACCCTGCAGCGGAAGAGAACCCAGTAGGAACGCCTCCGTCGGCGAGAGAAGCACCTTATGTGCTGGAATTAGAGTGAAGCAGACCCAAAGTAGTCACAGAAGCGGCGATGCCTGGTCACAGCGGCCTGATGCAATTCGGCTAAAGAGTGCCACGCGATGGGCCATCACTTTTGGCTCAAGTCGCGGGTGTGTGGTATTGCTGCACACTCTTAACGTACGGTAAAGAGTGTATATGCGCAGCGTCTGCAACTAACCAGGACTCAAAGCTGTGGAAGTTGCTTTCACGCTGCAACTCGGCTGGCCCACCTCACCGGTTGGCCTTGCTGTGACCCCCGTCAACCCCGTCACCACAGAATTTCCATGCTCTAGCCGCAATTCAGTGACGTTCAGCTGTCCCTGGGAGTTCTTACCTTACAGGAAAAAAGTCCTAGTGAAGAAGGTACTTGCTACAAACTTTTGCCTAGTGCACTGCTATGTGTTGGGGACTACGCAGGTGGGAAAAACATCACCAAAAGGTACAAGTGTTCTGGCCATGGCCTTCAACTTTTTTTGGGCCTGCACGGAGAACATATATAGCATGTAGTGTGGGGCTCTTCATCTGCATGCGATGCGTTTTATGGTCCTGTTTTTGTGGTGTTTAGCGGGTTCGCCATGGCATTACACAAGAACCCAGGAGAGGTTGATCATGATCTGCGATTCAGCAAGCTACAGAGTGCAAGGTGCTACCAGGTGGGGTGGCAGGGGAAATTGTGGACCTGATATGCAACTTTGCGTTGTATCTCCTGGCATTGGTGGCTTTGGTGTGATGGAAAGTTGCCACCATATCATTAATGGTAGGGAATGAACTGGACCTGCTGGATATCTCTTACGGTAGGAGATATTCACGAGCCTACCAATGGTATATCTCTGGCAAATTGGAGGGTGGAGGTGGAGGTGGCAAGCCCACATGCCCAGTTGCCCACTTCAAAAAGGGTGTGCCGCCGGCTGCGGTGCTGATGTATCGGCGGACAGCGGCGGCGCCGCGCTGACTCACGGGCCTTTAGTGCTGACCAGGACATTTCCCAAAGCCCGTCCGGGAGGTCCTAAATTGAAATGTCCCCCTGCTGGTGCAAACATACCCCGCATTGAAGGGTGCCTGATACGAGGCTTAAGTATTTGCAGTTCTGAAAACTGCGATAGAGGGTGGATCAAATGCAGATCTGACGAGGCACCCCGCTGGAATTAATGGGAGGGGGCGTAAATCACATGATGATTATTCACAACCCCAAATCCACACATTTTCCAATGGCCTAGGTGTCACACAGCTGCCTGTCGGCCGAGCAGCAACCAAGTTCTCGTATAAAACGCCAGCAAACACAGCCATAACGCCACACATTGCAGCTTTCATCGGTCGGTCAAGAGCCCTTCTATGTTGCCACATTCGGTGTTCTTTGAGTGTGTCTTGGAGACTGCTCCACAGACGTTAAGCCCAAAGCTTGAGACTGTCGAACTCCCCTTCCACCTCGACACACTCTGCTCATCATCAACGCCTCAACATGGAGGGCTCAACCACCCAGATGAAGGACAACAAGGCCACTGAAGGTAAGAAGGTTGGGAAACCCTATTGTATGAGGTCTGTGTAACGCTCGAGCCGAATGGGCCAATTTGCGTTGATGCAAATTTGCTGGCTATCCACGACACGGTTCACTTCCAGTGTGAATGCCCTGACAACTGGTGCAATGCGCTATAACTACTCGGTGCATTTCTGACAGTCGGTGCCTGACTAGCGCGCTCCGCAAGCTGTCGTAGTTTTGGAATGACCCCGGTGTGCAGCAGCAATTGGTGTCTGACTCCAGTGGGCTGGTCAGCACGCGTACTCGTCTCGCCCAAAAAAAGAGCAAACCAACTTTTGTCAAGTTTGCACCACTGCTGGTGCACCAGTTTGTGAGTTGCAGCTGCGCAATTGGGTTGCAGTTGCTTTGCCAAACTCCGCTGCATGGTCGGTCCACTCTAGGGCGTTGGCGCCAAAAAGGTTTTCTCGGGCCTCGTGTCGCCCACCAGCCTTCAGCGGTCGCCCCTCACACCTCCATCTCGTCAGACCTATTGTAATGTAGCCCCACGATTCACCGATATCGCATCCCCCTACGTACTCCACAACCCACACAAAATTTGTTGCTCGTGCTGACCCACTATGGTGTTGCTGCGCAGGGACCATGGCTCTGTCGACCAAGGACACAACGCCCAAGATCCAGGACGAGGTCGCTGTCGAGCCCGAGCCGGAACCCGCAATAGGCTTTGCTGTTGGGGGCACCTATGTCAACCCGGAGGTCTTGCCTGAGGAGGAGACGCCTGGGTACCACACTGGCGGGCGCAGGGGCAGGACCTACTTCTTTGGCAACTGCAACCCCAAGACCAACTTCGCCAGCACCTACGTGAAGATCCACTAGGGCGGTGTGCTTTTGGTGTTCACAGCTGCTTCAGTTGGTTGGCATTTCTGACGAACTTTGGTCGCACATACATGTCTGTGCTCAACCTCACAAGACTACCAGGCCTGCATTCTTGAAATAAAATAGTTGGTCTCATTTTGCTGCATACAGAAGAACAGTTTGTGTTTTTTGCATGGATTGCGCTTTCCTGCTACAGTCATGCTTTCGTGTTCCCATTTTTAAGCACCGGTTTTGACAGTGTGTGGATTCATGCACAGGAAACACCCCTGCTACCTGCTGCATGCGGCAGGGTCTGGTTCACTAGGTAGAGTTAACAATAGAACCCACAACAGTTTTGCATTTATATAGTTGGCTTTTGCTACTTGACATTTATCTAAACCCATGTTTTGTGGGAACGTATTTGGTACAAGAATGGGCTAGCCTTAACGGTCCTGGACCCACCTAGCGGCCCCCTGGGCATAGAAGCATGCCTGGAGCATTTTTCACCTGTCACAGGTGTTTGATATTATCAGCAAGCAAACCATATGGACCCTTTGCCCATAAACTTGACAAAGTGGCTCAATATTCGCTTTACCATGTGGCACAAGTAGTGCATGTAGTCTCAGTAGTGTGTCCGACCATCCACACACAGCAGGCCTTGGCCTAGTAAACTGTAACTACACTCGTAGAAAGCAAGCTTTGATGAATCGAAACCTGCACCTGTAGGCGCAGTTCTGAGTCCAGGAATGACTGACATTGAAGCGCCACTCCTGGCAGGCAATTATTTATCCGGGACCCGGTTGCAACTTGTTTTAGGTGTAATTTTGCAGCCCCACGCTTGCCCCAACTACAAAGTTACAAACCAGGTTGAACGATGCCGCAAACAATCTGCACAGGTCACGCGCCTGTGTCAACTGCTCAGCGAGCTCCCAGTGCATGCATCCCAAAATTGTCACCTCAACGGGTACAAGCCATCCAGCTTGCGCAGGAAAACTGCAAACCTTGTGCAGTGGCCAGGTCTGTGGTGCTAGGTTCAATCAACTGCAGTTCTAAAGACTGTGATTCCCGGATATGGCATACGGTATACATGCATATCTACAGCTGCCAAATGATCGCTGACCTGAACCAAACACCCTCAGAATCGGGGCGCGCTACCCTACCCAACCCAACTTCTGATGCCACCGTTCCCATCAAGGCTGGCATATGCAGCGACCACGTGCTGCAAATTTCAGCGCTGTTGTCGCCATTAACTTGATGTCGCCACAAGGCTGACAATGCGCTGCCTACAGTGATGGTGGCGAAGGCAGGCCCATTTTCGTGGCCAGCTCAGCCATCCTCGTCTTCATGCCCTGCAGACAAGATTTGGCCAATGGAGTCAGGGTTTAGGGCTTAGGGTCCAGAGACTTTGCCAACAAAGTCCATACGCGCTTGCTTGCAGGTAACTTGGCGCGCGGCAGTGGCCAAGAAGTGCCCTTGCCATGGCAGATACATGAGTTTCCACTGCTATAGTGCGCTGCACTATTGGCCTCGCTGGCGGATGCAAAGCCTGCCATTGCATAATGCAATCCTCCTGCCGTGCCAAGACCGACATGATCCAACTGGCCAGCACGTCGCCAATTGCAAACAGCGGGCACACAAACTACTGCACGTTGAGAGTGTAGGTTGAGCATTAAGCCGGGTGTTGGATGCTTACCTCCACGCTGTTCTTGTGGGCGTCTTGCATGGCCTCAAGCACCAAGGCAGCGGTTTTCTGCAGCGGCAGCACACCATGAATTTCTAAACTTGTTTTTTTTCTTTTATTCATTTTTAATTCCCTACAGCAGCAGCACCATTTAGAGGACGGCACAAGGCAGCACCAAATGGGCTGCCGTCATTGTAACAGATATGTGCAAGGGATGCGGTAAGGTATGGTGTAAGCAGCGCCAAGGCAGAGACGAGTGGCGCAAGCTCAGCTGCCTGCACTACTGCAGCGTATGCAAAACTCGCACATCACGGATGCTGTTTTGGACTGCCAGAGGCGGCGAGACTGGTAGCGTCAAGACATGCCACCATGAGCCAGGCTGCAAGCGTCTCAATTGTGTCCCTATATGCAGATATTTGTTCGCATCTGTACCCCTATGTGCAGATGCCTCAACCATCATCATGTGACCAACATTTGACCTCGTCATGTCACCTCATCAGCATGTGACCCTACATGCACGCTCACCTCTGGCCCCTGGTCGTGTGCCTCCTTGGTGATCTCCACCTTGAGGGGGCTCTGGTTGCCAGACATGACGGCCTGAGGGGCAAGGGGTGTGTGTGTAGATTTGAGAACAAGAGGTGATGCCACAGGGGGGCGTATGAGGCTAGGTTGTGACACCACAGGGGGGGGCATATGAGGACATGTGGTGACACCACATGGGTGGGTGGAGTATACCCCTTGGATGCAAGTGCGAAATAGATGATGGCATGTGCACATGGGACAAAAGCACCATTTGACCCTGCAATACAGTAAATTAAAAACCAAATGGGCACCACATGGCAGGTGCATGGGCAATTCACCCCTCGACATGATCCATCCAAAGCAAATGCTGTACAGATACCCATCGTGGTTCCTGCAGCGCACATGCAAGGTTCATGCAACAGCACAACAACATGGCTTACCCGGACAGTCTCATCCTCGGAGTAGCCCTCAAACTCAGTGCTGCATGAGGTGGGGGGCACACAACGTCAAGCAATCAGGCCATGGGTGCTTGCCACAGTCCTATCGACTCGACACCCATGACTGCGACTGGAAAGCATACATGCAATGCCCAAGCTTGCCACAAAATGATACAAACAAACAAATAGAAAGGCATTCCCAGCCATCATAGGCGTATTGCAGTGCACGCCCCTGCACGGCACACATTTGAGACAAGCAATACGCAATGCGATTATTGTTACCAAACCACTTCTGACCCCTGGTGCTGCAAGTTTGTGCTCGCATACAGTCAAGCTCTCACAGGCAACCCTAAGGGTCATTACTGTCCAAAACATGCGCCCACACTACACCAAGTAACTGTAGCTGGAGAAATGCTCTGCGGTTGCATTTCCTCTCGCCAGAACAAGCACCAAGACACGTGCGCCACGTAATACTCCCAACCCATATCCACCTTGCACTAGCACGCAACCCTGGCGCCTGCCAAACCCGTCACTAGGTCCTCAACTTGCAACCCCACTTGCCGATGATATCACCACCCTGTCCAACCCTAGCCCAACCCTAACCCTAGAGTTCTCAGCCCCACGCATCCTGCCTACAATTGCATAGGTTTCAACCATGGCACCCCCAACAGGTTACCACCTTGCCATTACCCCGCCCGCGTAGTTTCTATCTATATAACTGGTGCAAACACTAGCCTAGGGACTTACGCAGCCAGCTCCTCCTAAGCCATGCTAGACCCCTGCCAAAGTCCTATCATGGTGTAAACCCTAGCCTAGGGACTTACGCAGCTAGCTCCTCCTGCACCTTGCCCGCCTCCACTTGCACAAACTGCTGTGCCTTCTTGATAGAGTCCAGAAGCCCACCCATGCCACCGCCGCCCTCCTACGCGCACAGACACACCTGTCATCCCCTTGTGCCTTGATACCAACGTGGCCTGAACGTGGTATGTGTGCTGAACTACTCCTTCAACAAACCCCAGCTGGGAGCAATTTTGCAGAACACTTGCACGCAGATGTTCAACTCTATGACTCTAGTGCAGTGCGGGGAGTCGGCAAGTGCATGGTGACGTGGTGCGCGGCTGTGCACAACACAGTGCTCGGCAACAAGGATGTTATTGGATGGAGTGCACGGGGGAACCTTGGTCAGAGGCAAGGCTCCCATGGTGAGTTTGCAGCCCCAGGTGGGTGTAGGGTACAGTAGTGCCGCCCACCACCGCACCTTGTTACCACCGAACATGCCACCCAGCGCCATGGTGCGCACTGGCCGCCTCTCCCTCACAGCCACGGCTCTGCACCTGGGTGGGGGTGGAGGCAAGTGGTGCAGGTGGGTACTGCTGTGGCGCCCGGCACAGCCCGAAAAGATGCAACGGACTTTGCATCAGGTATACCATACACACAGTTGCAAATGTTATATGGTGTGCTCAGGACATCGGAGTTGTATGCCCTGAGGTGCACAAACCTTGGCAGAATGCACTCAGGATAATGCATGCCATCATGAACCAATATTTTGCCCAAGCCACCAACTCACTAGGAGTAATCAACAGATGACCACACAAATCCCATGCTTTTGGTTGCAAACGCATAGGTAAAGTCACCGACAAAGCCCTTGGCGAAGGCACCCACGTCTGATGTGGCTAGCAGCATGACTAGGGCTAGGTTGGCTGCGTGCACTATATAGCACAGGAGCATACCTGGAGTTGAGGCTCTTTGACGAGAGCTGGCACCGCCCTGATGCGAGGCTGCTCGCTGAGAAGGTAAGTGATGAAGCCATCTCGACAAGTGTCGGGCAACTGCGGTACCTAAAAAAACTGGGTTTGCAAGTGGATTGCAACAGTAATAGCGAGAACACTATTTGCAGTGAGGACAGTTTTGCTGACAACAGAAAGCTTGCCGTTGTAAGGTTGAAACAGGCTCTTATCTGTCGGTGCAAAGTGTGGTGGTGCTAGCAGCCTGATTTCCCCTCGTTCGACTGATACTTTCACATCGAGCATGCATCTGATACACCCATCACTGTGCCGCTGTTGGTTGCTGTTTTCAGAGCGACGACGGCGTCACAATTCACAGACAACGCAATGGCGGACGAACTCATCACAATCGTGTCGGAGCTTGCGCCGTTGTACGGCGATGGTGCGTATGCATGCATGCATGCCAATGATGCCAGTCCAGGCTACAACAGCCGCTTCTAACCCTTTTTACATCAAACGGTTGGCTCATACTATCCATCGCACGCTTTTACACTTGGTCTACTGTCGCATGTAAAGTGCATGCAAGTTGCTCGAAGGGCTGGCGAGTTTTGCCCACTTCACCATGCGTGGATGTCCCTATTCCCACCAGGTGGAACAACCGTTGCAAGCACCACCTTTCACATCCCATCAAGTTGGACCGTCATTCGTAGCACCTATCTTGACCAAAAGCAGTTGAATTCACAGCATTTGGAGCGAGTTGATGGTGTCGGAACTGTCCGAGACAACCCCATGCTGAGCTATCATGCCTAGATTAATCCCTTTCAAGTCCACCGCTTGCTGGAAAAACCTCATCGGGACCTGGGTGTTTGTACAGGGCTGCCACAGGCGGAGGAGAGGTTCCGCCACATCAAGGATGCCTTTGAGGCCAAGTTTGGAGCCCCACCAGACCTGTTTGCTCGCTCACCAGGCAAGGGTGCAGGCAGTTTTGGGGAGGGGTTACTAGTGCACAAGCAGTCCCACCAGCTGATTTGCACGTCTTGTGTACCACTATACACATGCCCTTTGTATGATAAAGAAGGCTGTCAGTGCCTCGACTGAAACATTTTGGAGCTCCACCAGACCTGTTGCTCGTTCACACACACAAGGGTGCTAGTAGTGTGTTGGGGGTGTACTCAGCTGCTTGAGAAAGCTTCAATATCACCTATGTGTACAGGCCCGTTTTCACGCCTGATTTGGGGAGTGTGAACCTTCTTGGTCTGTCCCCAACACCCAGTGTTGGAATGGGTTTTGCAGGCCGCGTGAACCTCATTGGGGAGCACATCGACTACGAAGGCTATGGCGTCCTGCCCATGGCCATCTCACTGGTACGCAACTGGGTGTCAAGGATTCAGGGTGTAGGGTTTGTAGCCTTAACCCTAAAACCTAGATCATAAATCCCTTATCCCTTATTATGACAGAGCACATAGACTACGCAGGCTATGGCGTCCTGCCCATGGCCATCTCACTGGTACGCATTAGGGTTAAGGGTGTAGGTGTAGGCTAGAAACCCTAATATAATATTCCTACCCTAACCCCTTGATACAACAGAGCGCATAGACTACACAGGCTGCCCATGACCATCTCACTGGTACGCACCTTTGAGTCAAGGGTGGAGGGTGGAGGGTTGTAGCCTAAGCCCTAAGGCCTAATCCCGGCCCTAAACCCTTAATTCGACAGAGCGCATAGGCTACAAAGGCTATGGCGTCCTGTCCACGGCCATCTCACCGGCATGTGCCTTGGTTATTGGATCCACACTTGAAGGGACGCCCTTGGGAGACCATGCTTGCACCCCCTTTGCAACCGACCGCTCAGCCAAGGGCATGGAGGTGTCCCAGGCACAGTTGTGGGTTCAGGATTTAGGCGTTGAGGTGTCCCAGGTATAGTCAAGGGTCTAGGGTTTAGGGATTGAGGTAACCCAAGATTAATGCCTGCTGCCTCCATCCGACACGCTTGGAAAGCTGCACATGCCACCACAACCTGTTTGCCACATTACAAAACCCTACAGCAAACCCATGTGGATGTGATTGGACTAGCGTGTGCTGACATAATTGTTATGAATATTCAAGATGTGAGTGACTCAGATGTGGTCCTACAAGACATGGTAACTGCCATTCGAACTGATTATTTGATATGTGAGCGATTTGACTGTGATTTTTCAGGACATGGTGATCGCCATCCGGGCTGCTGGAGAGGATCTGGTCATCACAAACACCGACTCGGTGAAATTCCACGATGTCACCTTTTCGGTGGACCCCAACCAGGTATGGGGATAAGCTTCAAGTCCTAAAACCACAAACTTCCATGATGTTACCTTTGTTGTGGACCTTGACCAGGTATGGGGATACCCTTAACCATCCAAATCCCTGAACCTTGTTCACAATGTCACCTTTTCAGTGCACCGCGGTCCAGGTGTGAGATATAACCTTAATGGGTCTTGAGCGGGTATTGGTGTATTATAATGGACCTAAAGTAGGTTTGTGTAACATACCCAAGCTGCTGAGCCTACTGGTCAAGCATGATCAGCATCTTGGCAATGCTTTTGGGGTGCATGCCCCAAATTGGGGCTCACGGCTGTCAACCAGTCCCTCCAGCTTTACTGCCGGGATGCCTGGCACAGCAGAGATGCAGAGGCTGGTAAACAGGCGTGAGGCGCAATTCCCGAACATTCGCCCTGACAGCATTGTCGAGATGCTTGACCGCTAATTTTGCTTTCGAGAGGAAGTTGTGTATGGGATGGGATGCTATGTGCCTTCCTTATGTACCATTCCCATATATTGCATTCCCGCTCAACAGCAAAATAAACAGTAATATGTATGTGTGTGTGTGTGTGCGCGCGCACATGGTGGGGATTTTGCTAGGTCCTCAAAGCGACTGTGTGTGTGCAGGTTGTGGACTCTAAGCACCACACCTGGGCAAACTACTTCCTGGCAGCATACAAGGTAGGCGCAAACCCTTCCATAAAGTTTCACCTCCACCTCACTCCACGCACACCACCAAGTGAGATGCTACGCAGCGCAGTCTTTTAGGTATAATCAGGACCAAAACCGCGTACACGGTTTGTTAGGTAGTGACGTGCATTCCAGCATTTTAGTTAGTTAGTTAGTTAGTTACATGCATTCCAGCAAAATAGCCAGATTAGCAGTCAGTCTTGCACATGCGGCGCCACGCAGCTCTTTCCTGGCACTGTTTGAACCATCTATTGATCCCACGCGACTTGAGGTCCTGCTGGAGTAGGTCAGCCCACGTGGGCCCTAGGCTTACCTACCCCCTTTGTCCCCTCTACACTAACAAACACCATACATTTAGGAAGCCGATCGTCTGATGAACGTCCTAAATGTCCCAACCAGCTTAGCCTAATGTCCCTGAGTTTGTCACTTATGCTTTGTTGCCCACACTTCCAGCATTTTAGCTATGTTGTAAATTTTTTTATGACCATATACTCACTTTTTGGTCTTTTCCAGGGCGTGTTTGAGCACCTAGCCACCAAGGGGGATCACTCGGTGCCCTCCCCAGTCGGGCTGCAGGTCATGGTGGATGGCCAAGTACCCACTGGTAAGGGTTTAGGGTTCTTGTGCCTGGGCGTTGAGGTGCCGTGATGGCCTGTGTCCAGTTTTAGGGGTTAGTGTCATATCAGAAATATACAGGAAGTTAGTGTCATATCATACTTGCTGCATTGCCAAATCATCGCGCTGCCCTTGACAACAAAGTGCAAAATATGCAGATGAATGAAACAAATCCTCTCCCTTCTGCCTCATCCATCAGCAACTGGATTTCAACGTGCAGGCAGTGGGTTGTCCAGCTCTGCTTCATTCACCTGCTCCACTGCCATGGCCCTGCTGGCAACATTTGGCATGCCGCTCACACAGGGGGTAAGGGCGGCAGAAAATAGGCCCCGCGCCACTGCCCGCCCACCACCTCCCCCCTTTGTTGCATTAACCTCCGAGTCCCCTCCCCTTTTCTCTTCCCCGACCGCCCCTTTTGGATAGATTAAAGTCAGAATAAAGTATGGGCGTCCGCTGCAGCACGTTCATTTGGTTTATGCCCCTGGTGTGCAGGCTCTGGCCTGTCCTCGTCTTCTGCATTTGTGTGCACCGCCTCCCTGGCACTGCTGGGGGTGCATGGCGCGACAGGGGATGTCACAAAGGGGGTGGGTGGGGATTTGAAATGTTGTTGCCCACCTGCCAAATGTGCACAATGTGTTGGGAGGTTCCCCTCATTTCCATGCCAGCCCACCTCAAGAATTGAGCACCCCTGTTGCCACAGCCCACAACCTGCCCACCACTTTCCCATTAATCGTATTGTGTACTTGTTCCTTCCTCCTATCAATTTACCATCCCTAGGGTTGGGGGTTTTCTGATGTCCATTTCCCGTTACTTCCTGTCCTGCACTGTCTCTCATAGCGCCATACCCTTGCCCAGACCTACCGGTGTGTGCATCTAGCACTGACTGAAGCCCTGCTGCAGTCATATGTGGCCACCCAGAGCGTGCCAAAACCCTCATCCACACATAGCTCCAGGCCATCAAGACTAGTCCAAAGACTTCTCACAAACCCTTGCCTCACACCCTGCGCTCCCCACCCCGCAGGAGGTTGCCAACTTCACCTTTCACAATTGTATTTGTTTATTCATTTATCTACCTGTTTGTATTCCTAGTGCACATTTAAACCCTGTCAATTCTCCCCGCAGGAGGTCGCCAACTTCACTGCTGTGTGTGAGCGCTATGTGGGCACCCAGAGCGGTGGCATGGACCAGGCAGCAAGCATCATGGCCAGGGCGGGGCAGGCGCTCATGGTGGAATTTAACCCGGTAAGGGTGACATACAAATGCAAAAAATATGAACTAGTGATCCCGGTGTGTCGGAAAGTTGCATTGTCACAAGTGGTGCTAGTCTACGTTAAGTGAGCGCTACGTGGGTTCTCAGAGCGGTGGCATGGACCAGGCGGCAAGCATCATGGCCAGGGCGGGGCAAGCGCTCATGGTGGAGTTTAACCCGGTAAGATTGAATGTCTTCAATCCAATGACATAAACCAACTGTCTTGTATTAGATTCAATCCAAATGTATTGACTGGTCCATCTCTTGATCCAAATTGCACTCCAATATCTGGTCACTGGCCGAGTTTGACCCGGTGAGGGTAGTGATCACCATCCTTTTATGAATGATATAAACCGAAATACGATAAAACAAAATTCAAGCGGGTGGTAAGCATCATGGCCAGGCCTAGCAGGCGCTTCCCTGGCGCGTGTTTGTGGTTGCCAAAGGACATAATAGTCAACAGGATAGTCCCCAAATGTCTGGATGTCTGAATTTTACCTTTACAACGTGCCATTCCTCCCTTGCCTGCAGATCCGCGCAAACCCAGGGCTCCTCCCCCTTGGCGCGGTGTTTGTGGTTGCCAATCATTATGTAATCATCTCCATCAACCTCCCTCCCCCTATGCCTGCAGATCCGTGCAACCCCTGTGCTCCTGCCTCCAGGCGCCATTTTTGCGGTGGCCACACTGCATGACAGTAAAAGGATAAATGCCAAATTTCTCGACTGCAGAAGTTTGCAATTGTTTCTACAACCTGCTTTCCCCCGCTGCAGATCCGCGCCACCCCGGTGCTCCTCCCCCCTGGCGCCGTTTTTGTGGTAGCCAACAGCCTCACTGTGAGCAACAAGGCGGAGACAGCTGCTGGGCGGTACAATTTGCGGGTGGTGGAGTGCAGGCTGGCTGCAGGGCTGCTGGCACTGGCGCTGGGCAAGTCACAGGTGGGGATCATGTGTCGATAGGTGTTTTGGTGATCTATAAATTTGAAGGAAAATATTTGCGATGTTCTAGAAGGTATGGGGTGTCGGTGGGGATGGGGTGTGCAGCCTGCGGGTGTTGAGATGCAGGCTGGCAGCAGGGCTGCTGGCACTGGCGATGGGCAAGTCACAGGTGAGAGATCTTGTGCACTTCAAATCTGAGGTTGCTCAGGGTTCTCTGCTTAGGATGTGCGGGTTTTGGGGAATGGCAATGGGGTGTGGGTGGGAAAGGGGGCGGTATGGCTTGCGGGTGGTGGAATGCCCATGTTTATCGATCCGGCTAGGCTGTCAGGCGTCCAATGGCAGTCACAATCAAAAGCGGGCACCTTATCCTTGTGCAGGGCTTGTGCAGGGCTTGTGCAGGGGGAGGCACTAACCATTACTACCCTGAAGCGAATTTAGCCCCTGGTGGCAGACAATAGGACTATAAATCACAATGATAATATGGCATCATGATTACCTTTAGGGGATAGGAATGTAATACTGACATTATATTGTGATTACAGGGGGAGGCACGCGCCATCACTACCTTGAAGCAGATTGAGCCCCTGGTGGCAGACCAGACTAGCGATGGGGAGGAAGCCAAGGGGGGCGTGCTAGGGGCGGCGCTGGCGGCGGCATCGGCGCACCTGCACTCGCAACCCTACCTGCAGGTAGGTCACTACAGTACTCCCCCAAAAAAGGAAAGTTGTGTCTGGTCTGGGGCTGATGCGGCACTGGACCAGACACATTGTTGATGATGGTCTTTGTTGGCATGATCGCTCACTTGGCAGTGTTAGGGGGCTAGCGCTGGCGTGGCGGTTGCCGCTGGCGTGTCACTTGGTGGTGAAGTGGCAGTATGAGGCGGTTGGCGGTGGCGCTGTGGTGCTGGTGTGGATGTCTGAGGTGTGGTGCACGGTGTGATGCTGGCGGGGCTGGGTGCGCTGACGTGGCTCTCGATCCCTGACCCCCGTGAGAGCCTGCGGAATGTTGGCGCTGGTGTGGGTGCATGTGTGTGCAGGCTGGGCTTATTGAGGTAGAGGGTTCAGGTTTAGGGATTAGGATTTGTGCTGACATGGCGCATGTGTGTGCAGGCTGAGGTGGAGGGCGTCTAAGATTTAAGGAGTAGGGTTTAGGGTTTAGGGTTTAGGGTACGCACTGACATGGCGCGCATGTATGCAGGCTGAGGTTGAGGAGGTCTAGGGTTCAGAGTTTAAAGCCTAGGGTCCAGGGCTGCGCTGACGTGGCGCCTGTGTGTGCAGGCCGAGGTGGAGGAGGCCCTGGGTGTGAAGCTGGAGGAGCTGCTGGGCGGGAACCAGTTCTCATTAGCAACACTGCCGGTGGCGGCGCAGAGGGGTATGAACCGGAACCCTACAGCACTGATCACGCTGCACCTAAAAATCCCTAGTAGATCACGCTGCACCTTAAAAACCCTAGTAGATCACGCTGCACCTAAAAAACCCTAGCAGGTCACGCTGCACCTGAAAAACCTGTTGATACATGTGCCGCATATGGGAGCGGATTGTCTGCAGCGCGTATGCCGTGCACATTGACTGGACACCAGTTTGCATACTGGTCTGCGCCACATCACACAAGTCCAATAAGTCCTGAGCATCGTTCCATGCTGCAACAGCCTGGTGGCTGCCATGCTGCCACTTGCGAATGCCACTGCCACGCTGCCACTTTGTAAACCCTGCAAGGCGGCCTGACTGCACGCAGTACCCCCGTTTTGACAACTTTATAATCCTGCGTGGCCCCCTCTTCCAGGCGGCTTCAAGCTGCGCCAGCGTGCGGAGCATGTATTCTTTGAGCAGCTCCCGTGGCCGTCTTCAACGATATGTGTTACAAAGCAGTTACTTATAAAAGAAAATATTAGATTACATTCTAATTGGCACTATCTGAATGCGTTCACATGCGCCGCATGCCCAGAGGAGGTTTCGCCTCGCGCCCCCAAATTCTTGCCCCTCCTGAACCCTGGTGCCCATCCCTTGCAGGCGGCTTCAAGCTGCGCCAGCGTGCGGAGCACGTGTTCTCGGAATCAGCCCGAGTGCCCGCCTTCAAGGACACCTGCACGGGGCCGCTGCCAGGGGAGGAAAAGCTGGTTGAGCTGGGGAAGCTCATGGACGCCAGCCAGGCTTCCTGCAGGGACCTTTTTGAGTGCAGCTGTCCCGAACTGGACACACTGGTTGGGTTGTGCAAGGAGGCGGGGGCGCTGGGATCCAGGCTGACAGGTGGAAAGTGGTGGGGGGTCGCGTACCCTAGGTTAGGGTTTATGCAAGGGTATGGCTTGGGCTGTGCAAGATGCCGGGGGCGCTGGGGTTCCAGGTATGGGGTGGTGTGGTCATGGGAGCAGCAACAGCTGGCTTAGCTTTGCTATGGACCAGCTAGGATCCAGGCTTGCTTACCCTAGGTTAGGGTTACTAAGGCTACGGGTCTGGGCTGCGCAAGGAGGCAGGGACGCTGGGGTCCAGGTTCACAGGTATAGTTGTGGCCTTTGCATACCTTAGATGACAATTTGGGGTCCCTTTTTTACTTGATGGTAACGCATAAGCTACGACTTCACCGGCCCACGTATATCTTCCATCCTTGGTGCATCCTCACTTCGGCCACAACAGCACATTAATGCGACTGGGAATATACTGAAGTAAAGAAATGAAAACTGAATTGGAATGAAAACATTGTATTGAATTTATTGCCACTAATATTGAATTAGTTGAATTAATTGCCATTGTGACACCAGGCGCCCCGCACGTCTATCCTTGAACCCATGGCCAGGCGTCCTCCCCTTGCACTCGTGGGTCAATGCGCACACCCCTTGTCCTAATGGCCCTGTTCTCCCCCTTGCAGGTGCCGGATGGGGAGGCTGCACGGTGTCCCTGGTGCAGGAGCAGGGCGCCGACGCCTTCATAGCCACCATCAAGCAGCAGTATTATGCCCCCCTGGTGGAGGAGGGCAGGTGCACGGAGGCAGAGCTGGGCAGCTTTATATTTGCGTCTAAGCCGGCCAGTGGGGGCGGGGTGGTCAAGGGGCTCAAGCTGTGAGGATGACCATCATATCGAGCCAGGATTATGTGTTGCGTGGAGCACGATATTACGCTGATGTGTGGGCCCGGCTCGGGGTTTTGCAAAATGAAATACAAAATCTGTACTGATGGTCTGGACATGGTTCCACGGTTGTGCTGAGAAATGTTGGGAACGCTGTCTGGTCTTTGTTTATTATCTTATAGATACAGCTGTCAGGTGGCCCTCAGGAGGAAACAACTTATGTCTTGCAGGCACAACTGTGTCAATTGGGTACCTAGTCTAAATGCCACGCCACAAATTCCAATCGCTTTGCTTGCTGGCTTTGCTAAAGAGACAGGCAAGCTACATTAAACCTTCTTGGATCTTCTCTGAAAACCAAAATACAGAAAGTGAAAACCAAAACACAATATACACACAAAATAAGCCAGAAAAAGTGGGCCAGCAATACACAACTGACCAGGAAAATTTTGATATATGGCATTGACGTCCTCCTGACCTGACTGCGGTATTTAACTGGTTTGGTACAAAATATTAGCCAGGAATATTTAAGTTGCCTGGCTTGTGCACAAGTTGCCGAGTACGTTGTCCACTTGCCTTTTTTGCTGACCATCTACTATATACAACTACCCTTCTCGTTTGCTACACCACAATTGTTAAATACTCCTCCACACGCACTACATTGGTGACATGTCGTGGTTTGTCTTCTTCCTTGGGGTTCTTCATGCTTCCCTTGGCCAAAGCCCCAGCACTGCAGCAGCCTCCCAGGTTGTGTGTTTCAGCCCAGCCCTAGAACCAGCAAGAGATTGCTCCACGGTGAGAGGCAGGGCAGGGCAGCACACGCCATGGTGCCAGTACCCTCGCGCGTCTACTCTAACACATTGAACAAAACAGGCATGTGCGGCAACATCCATTCGTTGCAATCAGAAAATAATTTTGTGCTTGTGTCTTGCGCAGTAAGGCTGTAGCTGCCACCAAGCAGTTTCCTCCACTTGTACCACGGCAAATCCACGTTCATCTCTTGAGTTCCCCCCTGGACGATGCTGGCAGTGGGTCCGCGAGATGTTGGTGGGACATCAAACCATGTGTCTTTTGCGGTGTAAATGCGCAGCGTCACAGGACGAGCAGCCTTCCATAAAAACTCTTGCAGGCTGGGCAGCCAGGGCACCACCACTGGCAATGAATGCAGACCCCCATGACTGTCTGCAAAATGCACGATGAGGTGTTCCAATTGAGGCAGATGTGCCAGGCATGCTGTCCTTTGTGCGTACTGGTCCCTGCTGAACAGCGCGATGCTCACCCGCTGCAGCTGAGACACACTGCTGGATGGTTGCGGCGTGCCAGAAAACGAGGCACAAACCACACTCAAAATGTGGACGGCAGCCGGGATGCAGTTTCCCTCCAACACCGCCGTCACGTTGGCGCCAAATAGCCACAAGCGCTCCAGGGAGGGTGGCAGTGCGCCAGGGGCCAGCGTCACCTGTCCTACACCCCTGCAGACCAGGAAAATATGATAAATACTCCTAGAGGGGAGGAGAACAAGCTGACACAGAACAGGGAGCCCAGAGCTAGGTGATGATGTTGTCAACCATGGAATCCCAGAAGCGTGGTCAACGACGGCAAGGAAGGTGAAAAGTTCACCGTACCCAAAGTAGAGCGTTTGCAGTGCGCTGCAACCAGACAACTTCACCTCCCCATAGACGCCAGTCAGTTCAAGGTGGGAGAGCACTGTGAGGCGGTTCAGGTCCAGGAGCATCCAGCGCTGTCCGTCCTCGTAGTCGTCAAGCGTTAGCTGGAGCTCATGTAGCGACACTGGTAGTGGAAATGGTTGCTGTTGCGCATCAGCACAATCCAGAGTCAGGCGCAAGCTCTTCAAACTGGTGAGTGATGCCAGGAAGTTTGTGTCTCCGTGCCTAAGGGGCGTTGCAAATTCCAGATCAAGGGTTTTGAGGGCAGTGAAGGTGCCCAGGAAGTTCATCGCATCACGGCCAAAATCAGAGTTGTTCCCCTTTGCCAGGTAGAGAAGTCCCAACTTGTTTGGGTTGAGGCAGGCAAACAGCCACCACACCAGCTTTGTGACCCGCCCCATTTGTACTGCCACGTTTTCCTCTGCAGTGCCCTCATCGATATCGTCAATGTCTGGTGTTTCAAAGGCTGCCCAAGTGCACCGTGACAGGCGAGGCCCCATCCAGGCTGCAAAGGAGACCCACTGGGTGCCTTCTTCGGGCCACAAGCCGTCATCCTCTGATAGCCAGAGCCTGTCCCATACTGGGGACGTCTCATCCAGGGCTTCCCTCCAAGCCTTGCAGATGACCTGTGCCTGCGTTGCCTCTTGGAGTGAAAGCCTGGTCAGGATGTTCTGTAGCAGTCCAGTGGGAAGGGACGAGATAGTGGCCATCTCGCTCTGCCTGGGAGTAAACGGATGAGGTTGAGTACGCTGTTGTAGGAACCAAGTTTGGAGCGCCAATGCAGGCAGTATGCATGCATGCTGCTTCAGGCACTACAGCACACGCCAGCAAGCCCTGGACCACCGTAATTACCTACCAGGCTGTTTTGGGTGACAAATTATGTCACTTGGCGCCTGCCCACCTCACAACTTGTGACCCTGTTCGCAGATGCATGAGATGGCAGAATGCATGCATGCAGTTTGTGAGATATAAACGGTTCCCGATAACAGAGGTTGTTTGTGTGGTTAAGAGGTATCACGTCTCAAGCGGCGACAGATAAGTCAGATGGGACGGCTTGTCGGCAATAGGGTCAATATCCAGTGCACTTGAGGGCATCAAACACAGGCACTAGAGGAATCGACCCCTGAGGTAGCTTCAAAAGCACCTTGTAACCAGAAGATACGAAAGGCCGTAGCTAGCTAGCCCACCACAGGTCCACACCGTCCAGTACATCCCAGTCCTATGGAACCCAGAGGTGGCAATCCAAACCTTGTGACAGCCAGTAGGCGGCATGTGTCACATGCCTGCCATCAGTAGCGTGGGGGAACGTTATGCTGTGATGGGGTTTGAACCTGACTGTATGAGCACCTGATGGAGCCAGTGGTCCCTAACTCCGCCTCCGTGCGTTCCCTTTTTCCCATGTCGTACAGAAGTGACCTAGTAGGGCAGCACAACCAGGCACAATTGCAATGATTTCTCAGCACAGTGCGCACTGTCTGGCTGCAGCTGGTTCACAGCAGTAAAGGTGGGAGGGCTTGCTGACGACAGCCTCTATAGATACAGCGCACTCAAGGAAATTGCTTGTGCAAGGGTAATAACACAAGATGCTTTCAATTCCTTGCTCAAGCCCTGCCAAAACAAAAGGAAGGGAACCACAAAGGCAGAGGCAAGTATAAAGCGGCAACCGCACAACTCTGAGGAACAGAGAGCAAGTTAAGCAGGACTGGCAGGCCAAATTCATATCTAGTCAGGCGGTTCATGTAAGCTTGTGGTTGTTGCAAAACATGTTTTAGATTGGATAATAATAAGGGTGTGTGGTCAGTGGCAACCTGTACGCTGTGCACAATAAAGCCACTGCAAAAGTCTGCAAACGGTATGCAACGTGAATAAAAATGTGGGTCGGGTGTAAATCCCAACCGCGCAAGCACCCCTTGCCATGGCCTATACACAGCGTCCACTCTCTTGCCATGGCCCATACATCGCACCCTCACATGCGCTCAGAATGTGGCAAACCCTAGTGTCTGTGCACAAGGAGACTCGCGCAGGACACCCATCTGCCCTGCTGATACAGAGCTC
Organism: Heterotrichella gracilis; assembly: GCA_032358255.1. Classification (NCBI taxonomy): domain Eukaryota; class Xanthophyceae; order Tribonematales; family Xanthonemataceae; genus Heterotrichella; species Heterotrichella gracilis. Next base: position 40,684 of record JAULBX010002889.1, read on the forward strand.
CGTCCAGGCAGACTATTGTTGTGAGCCGGATGCTCACGTGCCCCCAACAAGCCTCCCACCCCTCCAGTTGTTGCAGTACACATGCCCAAAATGTCCCTCCCGCAAATTGTCAGTGAAGGTACAGAAACCTGCTGCCAAACCCCTCCTGGCTGTGAAAAAATTTACCATCCTCCTTCAATTGCAGCGCAGGATGCACTCCTCCCGGAGAGGCTTGGTCCACACCCCCAGGGCTCGGGACATGCACCACCTCATCCCCAACCCTCCTCAGTGGCAATACAGCTCCAAACCCCTGATGCCACCGCCTCAGCTGCAGTACAGGCTGAGCTCCTGCCTGAGAGAGCTTGGGAGTGGACCTGCGCGCCTCGGGATGTGAACCACCTCATGCCCACCCGCCCCTCTCAGTTGTAGTACAGCTCCAAGCCCATGCCATCATGGATCTCGTAGTCGGCCAGCGTGATGTGGTCCTTGTATACGTTGTACCACTTCTGGATGCGGATCTTCTCCGGCCGCGTGCCCGTCTGGGCAGCAACCAGCTTCTTCAGGTCACCCACTGTGTCATCCTCGCTGCAACAAACGTGAGTAAGTCAAGGGTTTAGGGCTTAGGGCTTAGTCAAGTTACATGCATCCCGGTGACAGGCGTGGAACGGTGAGATCGATCAGGCATTGAGCCTTGCTGAAGAACAGAGGCGGGTTCTTCTCTGTGGCAAAAAAGTCCTGGCCCACTAGCAAGCAGCTATCCAGCATCAGGAGCGCATGCGGCACATACGAAACCAGTGCAACCCCTGTCGAGGGATCATGCCCGCTGCACAATGCCGCAATGGTGGGGACAGCAGGTCACAAAATGCAAGCATGATCATGCAGGTGCACAAGCTGCAGAAGAGCGCACCACGTGCCAGCGGCGGCATGAAACCAGGCTAAAGTTGTGCACCATCTTGCTGGACCACCACGGCTGTGACTGAACCCCCCAACAGCGTGAGGTGACTCAGTGCAAACCCTGCCTGCCCATCGTTTGTGAGCTCCCTAACTGACCCAGGTGCTTATGTACATTCATCATAACCCAGCCTGGTTAGTGCACAAGCAAACCTGCACCACAGGCTTGCAGAGGCACTTACTTGCACTTGACGCGTATCTTCTTGCCGAGGCGGTCGTTCAGCACCACCTCGATCATTCTGGACCTCCCCTGTGCAAGCAAGCCCCAGGAGGTTGCTTGTGCAGCCCAAAGCACAGGGAAATCGCCTCCCTTTTGTCCTCCTTTCACTGATACTCTGCCTTGCTATTGATGGCGCTGCCCAGAAGAGGCTACACCGGCCACTGCACCTGCCCAAGACAGCCGCACACGTCAGAAGGAGCGAGAACTGTGACACGTGAAAATGATAACCAGCGAATATGTCAGTTGCTGCTTGCTCAGGGCTGGAAACTAGGTCATCATATACGCCGAGGTATTGCAACACCCAAAACTCTATAGGGCAAAATGCAGAACAGGTGCCAGGGGATACACCCAGAGATATTCAATCAGGGTTCTGGTATTTGTAAAAAGCGCAGCCACCCACGACAAAGTTAAAGCCCGCTGGGTGCTACTAAGGGTGCGGTGCATATGCATCCATATGGCAGTGATGCAGCATATGGCCTAAGTGCTGGCATCTGTTCTCCAAGGTGGCCTAATATTCCAGAATTGTATGAAGAACTTGCAAAGTGACTTCCTATGCTCGATAAGCAAGCGCTGCAGTTCGATCGGTTCAGTGTAGCCAGTTCACCTTGGGCAACGCGCCGTCAGCTCGCCTTGAGAGCCCAAAGATTAACTGCCTCCAACAACATGAACCACGAAGGCAGATAGAGTAAACAAGTGGTAAACGGACTGTGCAGAAATCTCTTCAAAACGTTGAAGGTCACCAAGACGGTAAATATCAGATAAGGGAATACCAAATATCGGTTGCAGACTTTCCCGCTCATTTCCAAACCATGGCGTGTCCTTTTATTGAGTTCACAAAGTCTGTCCACGAGAGTACATTTCCCCCACAATCACTTGCTCCTTGACCAGTGTCGCGTATCGCTCCGTTTTGTAATCGTGCTCCAGGTCAATTTGGTGAATTTCACGGCATGTTTTATGCATGCGGTGCAATTACCTATTGAAAAAGGCAGCAGTCAGTGGACGAGCAACCTTTGCACTTTGAGTCTTATGATTGGTGTCAAACTTAACCGCCTGGACTTTGTTTTCTGCTAGGATGAGTTGTACATCTGGCCAGTTTGTGCCAGACAGTTTAGTGGTGGACTTGGTTTGCAAGCTTGGCCGAAGGGATTCGTATGACCTCGTGAGAGCCTGTGTTGACAAGCTGCTGGAAATAGTTTCTTACAACGTGATTGAGGACTGGAATGCTATCGTGAACAGTAGGGGCATTCCTCTGCTGCTCAGCCTGCTTGACCCCAACGCATTCTCGCAACACCAGCCTTGCCTAGAAAACATATGCACACCTGCAACAGCAATACTGAAGCACCTCTCCAACCTGTCAGCCTTCAAAGAGGAGATAATCAGCAATGGGGGTTGCTCTGTGCTCCTACAGCAGTACCAAAAGCTTGTTGAAGGCCAATGCTTCTCCAAACTGGCAGCAGACACCTGCGTCGTCCTAGCAACCCTGGTCCAGAGCGCCAACGCAAGGTTGAAGGCAACCAAATTGGGCGAGCTTGGTACGTTTATCCATGCTTCTTCAGAAAACACTCATAGCACACTTACGTTGCTGGCTGGTAGACTCTATTTGCAGTCATTGGTTTGTGCGCGCTCAATAGCACCCATTTGCCCACATGCTGCAGGTGAAATACTCGTCATTCTGGTATCAGAGCTCCACACGCTGAGCTCTGGCAGTAGCCCAGATTGGTGGCAGCGAAGCCCTGAGCTGGAGACTGTTGCACTGGGAGCGTCCTGCATCACCTTGAACTACTGTGAGCACTTTATCCTCCCAGACCTCACCAGCCACTCCGGGCTCCCCAGCGAGCTTAGGAGGCGGAGCTCAACCAACGGCCATGAACTGGACATCCCTACCGCCTGCAAGGGCGTCATGGAGTGGCTCACGTGGGTACACACATTTTAGGGTACATATTAGGGTATTATGCGCACGGATTGGTCATGCTGGATGGGAGTGACAGCAGCTAGATGTCCCTTCCGCCTGCATTGGCGTGATGGTGGCTCATGTGGGTATCTGGATTTCAGGGGTTATGTTAGGGCGTTGGTATTCGCCAGGTTTTCGTCAGGGGTTTGGAGGCACTTGATCACAAAGTAAGAGGCTACAGCATTATCTGACACACATGCAGGCTACCAAGCTCCACACTTGTATTCACTCATCACATGCTTACAAAGTCTCATTACTGCAGAACAATGAGCCAATTATATTGCCAACACGGACACTGAGCATCAAAATCCCAGGCGCCATTGATTACCAACCCTGTAGCACATGGCCCTTCACATGACCTCACACGTGCAGGTGGCTGCTCCAGTCTGACAGCTGCGCCACCGTGGAATGCTCCGCAAGGGAGCTCGTCCGGTGGACCAACAGCCCGGTAGTAACCCATGTCCCGGGATTCCTCAAAGCCAGCCCCATCCCCGGGATGCTGGTCAGCATGCTCTGCAGCTACGTGGAAAATTTCGAATCCACCCAACAGCAGCACAGCTGGGAAAGCAACACCCTCCAGCAGCAAAACAGCTGGGCAGGCAGCACTGTTCAACAGCAGCACAGCTGGGCAGGCAGCAGCGCAAGTGCACAGGGAGACGCCCAGTCAGACCTGGTGCACTCGCTCCTCCTGGCCCTGTGCAGCCTGGCCTCCCACAGCCAGCGGCTCTGTGATTCCATCAAGCGCCAGGCGGGGCTCCAGGCCATGCTGCACAACTTTTTGCTGCACGGCAGCGCGCACATGCGTGATGCGGCTGTGTGCCTGCTGGCCCACATGGACATGTTGGATCGACGGTATGGGCTGAGGAAATTAAAGCATGGACAAATGGGCACACTGTGCTCTTTGCTAACTAAAATCCAGCACGCCTGATTATCATATCATACAGATTTGTTCATATTTTTGTCTTTTAGTCGACAGCTGTCTAGAAAGCTGTTTTCCAAGTTTGTTTTTATTAATCTTCTTATGTAGCCATATTCTTTCTGGTTATGTATTTAAATGTTGACAACCTATTGTTTGTTGTATTATTTTGTAATCATATAATTTGTTTACGTATGTCCTTCGTTTCTGTCGACCTCAGGCTTGAGCAGGACCCCGCCAAGGGTCTCCAGGAGCACTGGCACGATGCAGCAGCCTACCGCGAGTACCACATAAGCACACAGACGGAGGAGGTCCTGGCGCAAGAGGCGGGAGAGGGCGCGCAACCCAGCGCACCCAACAGCACCTGCGCCTCCAGCCCAGATACCTCCCCTGCCCGCCATGGGGTGTCCCAGCGCTTCCTGGCGCTGCTGCAAAGCCACTGCACGGGGGTGTGTGACGCGCCGGATCTCGTCCCTGCCTGGTCAGGCCTGGATGGCTGCGGCAGCATGCATGGCGCATGCGCATCCTCTGAGGATGAGGGCGACGTGACGCATGTGTCCTTTACAGGTAGGGAACATACTGGCAAGGGAAGGGGATGGCCATGCATCTAACGAAGAATGCCTTTATTTTGCTAACGCATGTTCCTGTAAGAAAGGTAAAGATGTGTACCCAAAGCTAAGATCGGTGAACCTCTTCTGGATTAATTATTCATCTTATCTTGTTTATATGTCTTTATTATTTACCTTATTTCATTTATTTTGTTCACAGCCCGGCGCAGCCCCGGCAGCAGCCAGGTGCTCCAACAGCGCCCCTGCGGATCCCCCATCAGCCCCCTCTACCCCATGACGGCAGCCATGGAGCAGCTGCGGCAGGAGTACGAGAGCAGCTACCGTAGTGGCTGGACCCAGGAGGCGTTTGCAAATGATAGTACCGGTGATGCTGGTGGCGACAGCGGATCCAACGGCAGCAGCAACTCGATGCATGGCGATGGTGACAGCAATGGCTGGGCGCTGGGAGCTTGCAAAGATGGGGGTGGTGGGTGTGGGAGCAGCAGCTGCGGGGAGTTTGAGCGCAGCAGGGGTGACAGCTGGGCAGGCGGGGCGGACGGCAGCATCATCATCCACGCGGTGAGCAGCGACGGGCAGTGTGTGGTTGTGGACAGCCCTGTGAAGAAGGTGCTGCCGCGCATCAGGACAGCGCGGGAGGACGCAGTGTCCCAGATGTAAGGTTGCCAAACACCCTGGCATTGCGGGGCATAGTATCACTCCCCTACCCCGCCAACAGCTACTCTGGCAGCACCAGGTTGAACTGGCCAGGAAGCACAGGGCAGCAGGGAACAGGAATTGCTGAGTATAGTGCTAGGAAAGCGTTGCGGTTGCTTGCATGCCAACGCCCGCTGCCGGGCATGGTTGTGTCCATGCGGCATTCACAATCACAAGTGGGCAGGTTGCTGAGCTGGCAGCATGCCATGGTGCCTGTAGCAACATGGGGCAGATCTAGCTCGAGCAGGCTCAAAAGACGTCATAGCATGTGAATTCTGGCAGTGCCACAACTAGCACACCTGCAGGTGGCTTGCCTATAAACGTTGCAGATTTCCTGACCAGCTGGTTATGTTTTCCATTGCTGCTTCAAAGTTGAATTGAATTGCGCTTATCCATGCACGGTGGCGCATGCATGGCCCACACCGTCTGTCGTCCTGGCCCAGTGTGGCACATTATGCACTGGCTGGTGTGGGCGCTCCCAGGTTTTATACAATAGCTTTAAAGTTTTGCACAGCCTATACCCTAAGGTTGATTTCAAATTTCCTGTTAATGGTTGTAGATATTTTGCGCCATGTGTTGAGAGTTGTTTGAAGCTTCTTTCTGCCCTTGCAAGAATGGCAGTTGTGTACACATATCTGCCCATATCCGTAAGTGAACATATGCAACCGTAATTGGATTGGGCTGTGCCAATTGATTGCCGAGCGAGCTTGAATTTCGGGCTTGCTGCCAAATTGGATATGCAATGCATTTATCAACACATCATGCCTCCAAGTCTGGCACAATTTTACAGACGAGGGTGAGTTACGCAATGCGAGACATGTCAGACATGCAATCCTTCACTGGGAGTAAATCCCAACGCCATTTACTCATAGCCATTCAACGATTGCAGATGAACAATGGCCACTGGCCGCTGCCAGCCCGCTCAGAGCGGGCAAAGTAGCATCACGATGTATAAATACATGTCCCATTGCACCAAAATGGGCAGCTGCTCTGCATGTCTGTATACAGCTCAATAGCGGCAGCCTGAGTCCTTAAAACGATGTACTACTGCAGCCAAATATCGGGAATAATTGGATGCAGTAACCACTGTAGCGATATTGATGAGCAGCTATTCCTATTCTCCATATGAATATATATCACAATCAGAACGATTTTGACTGGAGCATGACCATGTCCGGTTGGGAACGCGTTGCTGCAATAGGAGTACAGCATACCATGACAAGCCTCAGATCCCAGGGCTGTGAACTACCATGATACTGCGTATCACGCCCATCTGGATTTGGTTACCATGGCTGCTGCACCTTCTTCTTCTTGTCAGACCACTTGGGCTTGGTCCTGCATGCACACCCACATCACCATTAGGGATCATTTTGCAAGGCGGCAGGTATAGGGTGTCAGGATATGCTGCGCTTGTACAATTCTACTAGCCTGACACATCCATTTTTCAGAGTTCGTGGCACAATCCTCTGGCATTTGTGGCTATTTCCTGCATGACACACATCATAATCCAATGACAAAGTTTTGTACTTACGCAAAGAGCTCCCCCCGTTGCTCCATCTTCTCTTTCTCCTTCTCAGTAAGTGCTCCAAAGGCTACAGGGTACTGGCTGCGATGGAGCGCCCCCAGGGGTGCCTCCTCCCCCCCCTCCTCCCCTGCCACCCCCAGCATTTTCTTTTTGGCCGCCTCAGTTTCCTCTATGTTTTTCATCTTATACTCCAGGGGGAGCGCAACCTCCGTGATGCCAGCTGTCACACCCACGGAGCCCAGCTCGTGGTCCACTGACTCACGCGCCTGTGGAGAAGGGGGGTTTAGGGTTTAGGGCATACTTGTGGCCAGCATGTGGTCAGCCGACCCACGTGTCTATGCAAGTTTTAGGGTTTGGGGTTTAGGGTTGACGCTCTAATTGTGGTCAATGGACTTGCGCTCATGCGGCAGGGAGAGAAAGAGAACAATTGGCAACAGCTTTTGATCGACCTCGTGAGGCTGTAAACTCGTACATAGCAGGAGTGTATGACGTGTGACCACCGCTGGTGGGTGGATGCATCCCACCTGGAGGGGACACGCGTGCAACAGCGCTGCACCCACCCACCTTTTTGTTGGTCTCATCATCATCACTGTCCCCTCCCCCCCCCTCTGCTCCCTCCCCATTTGCGCCCCCTGGCGCCTGCCGCTTGCCCAGCCGCTTGGCTAGCTGCTGCTCAATATAGCGCTGCCTGATGGGTGGGGAAAATATATATTACTTGCAAAAAAAAAATGTGATGACCTGATTGGTGGGAACAAATGAATTGATAGTTAATGACACAAAATAATGAACAATGGAAATGCATGGCATTCAGCAGCAATCACTCAATGGGACGCTGCCGGATTGGCGGAAAAATGGCATGGTCGAGGGTGAATTGTAATGTACTATTTTGGCGGTTTGCCTAAATGCCTGGGCAGCTGCTGCTCAATGTAGCGCTGCTCAAATGGTTTAGGGTTAGGGTTCAGAAGAGTGAGACGCACATGTGTGGGTCCTCCCCTGGCTTTGCTTCCTCCTCCCCTTTCACATATGTATTTAATGTCCCCTCCCCTGGGGCATCGCCCGCAACCTGGAGATGGACAAACAGGATTTCAGGCTTGGTGGAATAGGTCTCCTAGGCTTTGCTGCAGTGCAGAAGGTATAATAGATTCACATTAGTCGTAATTATCTAGAGATTGCAATCCATTTATACTAATTATGTGCATGAATGGATTTCAAAGGGGTGATTGCTCGTGTAACTGCACGGAGAAGGTGCTTGGCATTTTATCAAGTGTTACGTGCGTGACATCACCTAACATAGCAACATGAACAATTGGTGGTGCATCCCGCAGTCTGTGATGCCTGTGTGACCATCGCATGCGACGGGACCTGTGCGATCGCTCTCAACCCAGCGTTGCATGCTGTGGCACAGCAAATGCATGTATGATTGCACTTGATAGTCACATGCAAGTTCAAATCGACCACTCGACTGCCCACCTCAGTCAGCAACGTGTCCTTCCCTCCCAGCGCCAGCGCAGTGGTGTCAACCCCCTGCGCACACAAGGGTTTGCAAGCGTGTGTTAGGGTCTTGATTGTGCAGCTAACTTTAACAGTGCAAACGCGAGGGATTTGCCAGTGACGAAGCGTCTCCTGCTGCGCACACAAGGGTTTCCAGGCATCATCAGGGCTGATGCCTCACCCAGCCCACACAAAAAGGCTCCCAGCCACGCATTTCCACAGCATCCGCATCATACAAGGGCATGTGACATAATCATGTGCACATGTCACAATCCCATGCAAGGAATGCCCCTGACATGGCCTGCATTGATTACCAGCGCCAAAGGATCCTAAACACTTATGCACATGTGCATGTCCCCATTCCGCACCGTTCTCTTTGCCCGCTGCCTCTGAAGGATGCGGGTGTCCTCTATGGAAGACCTGCAGGGGCAACAAATAAGATGGACAGGCGTTTCCGCGCGACATGCACAAGCGATGAACATGACCAGTGATCTTTTGGGACAACTCCCCAGTGCATGCTCCTTCTCAAAGGCAGATATGATGCATCCTCATGTATTGTGGGTTGGTAAGGGTCCCAGGGGGGGTGAGGGTTGCTTGCTTTCTTCTCACTCACTTGATTTCCTCCCCTTCCTCTCCGCCATCCTCCTCCGCTTGCAAGGGCTTGTGCTTGCGCAGGTTGCGCACTTTCTTCTGCATCACGACGTGTGCCAGGCTGGGGGGCTGGCTGGCCTGATCCCTTCCTCCTTTAGCAGCTGTTGTTTCCCTTATCGAAGCTTTGCAAATTTCCCCCCTTTTTGTTGCCTCCCTGCTGGCAGCGTGGCAGTGTGTGGCGGCTGCGACTGCGGCTGGTGGTAGGGCTGGCGTGGGGGCGGCAAGTGGGTGGTGAAACCTAGCAACACCCTAGTGAGTGCAGGCTGTTGTGGTGGTGGAGGTGGAGGGGTTCATCGCTGCTGGCAAAACCCTACTTTAGGGTTTTGTGAAGGTGTCGCCTACTGCCTAGACGTGAGAACAAGATACTTTCAAAAGGGGTGCTAGGTTGAGTGCAATGCAAAGAGACCATGCACGTCTGTAGAGAGGCCCACTTGTAGAATGGCAACTCGCCATGCCTTAAACATCCTCAAGATGCATATAGGTATAGCTGGTGTATTAGCTAAGCAAGACCCAACGACTGCCCATGAGGCTGGACTTGGTGCCACATGTTGTGTTGATATGCAGCATAAGCCCTGTCAATTTATGATGTGTGGGGCGGACGAGGAGTAGGGCACAATATATCACATGGGCTGCCCAGTTACAAGGTTGTCTAGGATGGCCACCTACTGCCTTGCAATTGGTATCTAGATAGCTTGAATATTGCAAGTATAAACGTCGATACGGCTCTATTAAATGGTTCTATGGGAACCACCCATGAGTTGCCACGGTGGCCACGTACCAATAATGGGTGCCGCCCTGTCTTTGGCTGCTAATCGACCACTCGGCTGGCTGCTACAGTTGCTGTATGTCACTCACTTGTCCCCAAAATGGTTGCGGATGCTCTTTTCCCGGCGCGCACCCGCTACAGTAGCAACCAAGTGGGGCAAACGTGATGTGGACCCAGATGGATGTTGGGTACAGTTGAGACTGGTATAGCTTGCATACGGCGCGCTGATATGGCGAGGAGAATGGACACAGTTGAGTTTGGGAATAACGGGATGAAGCAGGCAAGCTTTGGAACGCATGACGCGGAACTCAATGTCATATGCATGCATGCAAGTCCAGGAAGAGTCAATATGTCGAACGGAGACAGGCTCGTTTCAGAAAGCCAGTGTATCATAGAAAGCAAGAACAACACAGCCGTGTTGAACACAGCCGCACAAAGAACAGGCCCCTCGGTTAATCTTCGTTGGCCGCCGTTGACCCGATCCGGGCGACGGCGGGCTTGTTACTCGACGGTGGCCACCACCGACGACTTCAAAACCGCGGGAAAATCAAAGTTCCAACAAAAGATACAAAGTCCATGCCTACAGCATACGAAGCGCATATCACCACTCTTGCTAAGGCCTGTCTCCACCCTTACTGTGCGATAACTATACGCTCTCTGACACTGTTTTGAGCACTGTGGCCCTTCCCAGAGACCACTGTCTGTATTCCAGCTTCCCACCAACTGCGGAACCTCAAACACGTCTGAAACTCAACGCGGAGGGCAAGCTTGAAGCACAAGCTTTCTTCTGCGGGGTAAGGTAACGCCAAAACCCTCAGGTCAAACCGTTGACAGCCCTCCGGGCATGCATGCATATATGCATGCATCACAGCCAGATTACGCCCATACCACCGGCAGGACGCTGCAGCAGGTTTTTTTTGGTTGGCAAGGGTTATTTTCATTTTGTATACCAGGCGTCCGTTTGTTGGTGCACGGCCTGAGCACCCAAGTACTTTGCCGCACGGCAAGCCTGAATGGTGGCACAGGAAGCCGTGTTTCTGCCCAGCAGTTGAACCACAGCACCGTGGTTTTGCACAACAAGTGGTGCTGCTATTCCCTTGCAGTGCCAGACAGCACAACGTGTTGCCACGCTGTATGTGCTGGCAACCCCCTCCCCCTCCCCACATCTGCCCCACGTACCCCTTTGTCAAATACCCAACACCCCCGCACCACAACCCCTGTAAATTATAATTACAGGTGCATGAAGCTGTAGGAGGTTTTTTTCCCACCCGATCAACCCCCCCTCACCACCGGGGCATCGGTCCCACCACACCCCTGGCGGAGTCGAGGGAGTCAACCCCACAATCCTCCCCACCCCACCCCCCCACCCCGCACCACTCACCCCATAGAAAACCAGAAATAAATTAGAGTCAACCTTGTCGAACGCCCCTTGCAGCCACCTCATGACCCACCCGACCCCCAGCAGGCAACCAACCACCACCTCCCCTCCGGATCGATTCCACCACACCCCTGGCAGGCCCGGTGGGGGCGCCCCACAGTACTTCCTACCCACCTACGACAACCAGGCGCTGCACGGAACCTCCCCAAGGGCCAAGGGGGCTATGGAGACTGTGGATGGGGACTATGACCACCTGTTTAAGGTGCGGTACTCTTTGGCATGCGGGGATATGCGGGATTGCACAGAACCCCCGCTTCCGAACAGTATTGCTTCAGTGGGTGCATAAGGGTTTTCCTCCCCAGGGGGCATGCATGCATGTTTTCAATTATGAAACCCCCTATGGGGCGCCATGGGGACTGTGGACGGGGACTGTGACCACCTCTTCACGGTGCGCTCCCCGCGCTTAGCGCACCTTGAATAGCAGAGCAGTTGCGGAATCGCAGTGTTCAACGTGCAATACCAGCTCTCAAGCTGCTTTGCCGATGTGCATGGAAACACTGTGCCTGTATGGGGATATGGTTTGCAAGATAATCATTTTAGCACGAGGTGCTTTCATGGAATTGTATAGGCTTGGATATGTGCTTAAAATATGGCAGAAATATGCCGCTCAGAGGCATTTGGGTGGCGACCACCTGTACCCGCTCCAGCTGCTGAACCAAAACCCTACTGTGGTTTCAGGTGCTGCTAGTCGGGGACTCTGGTGTGGGCAAGAGCTCGCTGCTAGTGCGCTTCACATCCGATAGGTTTGAAGAGCTGGCGCCAACAATAGGTAAGGGTTGGGATCAGTGGTTAGGGTTTGCTTTAGGGTCTGTAGGGTTTTGTTGTTGACAAGAGCTCGCCGCTGGTGGGCTTCATTTCAGATAGGTTTGAAGATCTGGCGCCAACAATAGGTAAGGGTTGGGATCGGTGGTTAGGGTTTTCATCAGGGTTCGTGCTGGTGCGCTTTACATCAGATAGGTTTAAGGAGCTGGCGCCAACGATAGGCATTGTTGGCATAAGGGTGGGGGTCGGAATTAGGGTTTGGGTTAGGGTTTGGAATAAGATTTTCTAGGGTTTAGGGTGCAGGGGCGGGCATGAACTCGCTGCAGGTTTGTTGCACATCCGAGAGGTTGATAAGCTGGCGCCGACCCTAGGTAAGGGTGTGGGCTCGCTTTTACCCGCACAGTTGTTTTTAGTGTTCCATCACATGGTTGACAAAACGGTACCCCCCCACCAGGCATGCGTAGACTTCAAGGCCATGGTGGTGAGTGAGCGTGGCAGCCGCGTGAAGCTGGTCAATCCCCATGCGGCTGTAACAAAGCCGTCATGCAACTACCAGAAAGAATTCGTTCAGGAAGGCACCCGTGCATTTGGACTAAAAAAGCGCTGATAAGGCTCGCTTCTGCAGGTGTGGACTTCAAGGCTAAGGTTGTGAGTGTGCGCGGCAGCCGCGTGAAGCTGACTGTGTGGGACACGGCAGGCCAGGAGCGGTTCAGAACCCTCACCAGCAGCTACTACAGGGGGGCACAGGGGATTATATTTGGTAGGGGTGGGGAGGGGGGTACAGGGGGTGCTGTTTGGTAGGGGATTGGGGGGTCAGTGTGTGCATACGTGGGGAGGGGAACATTCAAATCACAGGTTAGGGGTTGGGCAGAGCAGTTCTCAATCATGGGAAGGCATCAGTGAGCATCAATTCCCACCCTAACTGCGTGAAAAGGAAAATCAGTTTGCACAGCGTTGCCCCAATTCCGCTCTCACTCCCCCTCCCTCCCCTTGGTCCCAGTGTATGACGTCACCCGCCGAGAGACCTTTGACAGCATTGGCGACGTGTGGATGCGGGAGGTCGACATGTTTGCCACTGTGGAGGATGCTGTCAAGATGGTGGTGGCCAATAAGACAGACATGGTGAGGGTTTTGGAAGGGTTTCGTCTGGTGGGTTAGGGTACAGGCTGTGGTTGAGAGCGGGTTGTGGATGCGAAAGGTGGACAGTGTTTTCACTATTGAAAATCTGTGAAGCCCATCTCCACAGGACACCCTGGCACCCTAGCAACCCTTACCGTCAAACAAACTCTACACAGCATCGAAACCTAGGCACCCCTGGAAAAGCCTACGACCCTCCCCTCACCGCCATCCAGTTGGATGCATTTATCATCCCCTGTATATATGATCGTCGCGCTTGGCACTCGCTATGCCTGTTCTTTTGAAAAGCCCTTTTTTATTCTTCTTCCATGCAAGTTGTCTATTCTCCTTTCCGCTATGGCAAGTCTGCTGATTGTCCCTGCGTCCCATTTCAAATCTCCTCCATCCTCACTCACCCATCAACTTTTCTTATGCAGGAGTCTGAGAGGGAGGTGAGCCGTAAAGAGGGCATGGCCTTTGCGCAGCAGTACGGGTGCCTCTTTGTGGAAACAAGTGCCAAGCTGGGGGTGGCTGTGGGGCTGGCATTTGAGGAGCTGCTGATCAAGATTTTGGAGACACCCAGCTTGGTGGGGGTGGGTGGGACTGGGACAGGGGGGGTGGCGTTCGGGCAGGGGAGGCCAGGGGGGATAGCGTCTTCCTGCTGTGGATGAGGTTGGGTGTGAGGGGATGGGAGGCAGGGGGGGATGTGTGTGGGATGTATTTTACTGGCAGGGAGGAAAGAAGGGGGGGAGGGGTGGTGATGGTTTGTGGAGAAGGGGATGCACACAGACAGGGACATCAATTTGTGTGTAATTGGGGTGGTAGGGGGTAATAGGGGTATGGGGCGCTAAAACCCGCCAGCATCTAGTGAAAGCACTGCCGCAGTATGCATGCGCAATCATGCCCTTGCTGGGGCGTTTTCTGTTTCTTGCAGTGGGCTAGGGAGCAGCATGGCCGCCCATCTGCTTACTCTTGGCCACCATGCTGAGCGTTGTTAACCAGGCTGCGCACAGGCTTGGCTGCTTGGGTTGGGGTTGGTGAGGGCGTGCAAGGGTTGTAGGGGTTTACAGTTTGGGTGTAGGGTTTAGCGGCCCTCTACTGGTGCGTCTTGGTGGAAGGCAGGATGATGCCCCTGGCTGAGGAAGAAACAATGGCTGGGTCTCATCTTTGTTTGCCAGGGTTTAGGGTGAGGGATTTGAGGGTTTAGGGTTTATGGTTTGGTTCATCCAGCTCTAAGCTGGTGATCACCACCAGAGTCACATCTATGCACCTTTCTAAATAATTACTCAAGTCCTCAAGTAGTGTGATTCGGAGACACTGATGTGACTGACACATTAATGGCAGACCCTGACTCGCGCCTGGTTCTAATAATGGTGCCTTGGCTGCCCAGTCTGAGTGAATTCAGCTGGCAGTCTGGACACCCCATGGTGCTGCGCCTGCACCTGTCCCCAGATACTTGGCTGGATATTGAGGGGACTGAGACTCTCAGTGAGAGAGGGGCCGTTGACCCCCAGGAGAGCATTGTGGGGGAGGGCTTGTGGTATCAGTGGAGGCGGCGGCCCGGGGGGAATTTCAGCCTTGCTGTGCGGGGCAATGGGCAAGAAGATCGATGAGTGTTTGGTGTGCCACCTTTTGGTGTGCCACCGCTTGGCTTTTGCGCAGTATGCACGAAAATATGTGTTTGTGACCCCAGATTTGCCAAAAAAGCTTGTCGTTGCCAGATGGCAGTCACCCATATTCCTCATGGGGCCAGTCTGGGTCAAAAACACCTCAGGGTGTAAGGGTTTAGGGTACTGGCTTTAGGGTTTGGCTTGGGTTGGGTATGAAACGTCAGGGCTAGCAAGGCACAGTCACTGTGAACCGTCAACAGATATGCCTGGCAAGTGTGTAGCTACCGACATCTATTTTTGGTTGTAAAGAAAGTGTACGAACTTGCCATTTTTGTGCCCGTGCTGTCGCCGAACGCACTTGATTTCCACTCACGCTGCGTGCTAGAGAGGAGGCAATTTAAGCTGAGTGCAACCGACTGCACCACTCGTGAGAACTGTCACCGGTAACGGTTTTGAAGGTACCCCTTACCATATTCGTCAGTGCATGGCAGTGCAGGACTTGCTGGCGTCCATATGTACAGCACATGCATGCATAACGCCACATTGCATCAGGGTCGGCTTGGGTCTCAACCGGCCTGGTGGGCTAGTGCCCACGTTGCCCACGTCACCGAAAATTTGCCGCCTTAAATGGCGAATATCGTATGGCACGCTTGCGTTCAAGCATGCCTGTTCACCTGGT
The DNA here is from genome assembly GCA_032358255.1 of Heterotrichella gracilis. Taxonomy (NCBI): domain Eukaryota; class Xanthophyceae; order Tribonematales; family Xanthonemataceae; genus Heterotrichella; species Heterotrichella gracilis. The sequence continues at coordinate 56,001 of JAULBX010002889.1, forward strand.
TTTCAGACACCTGGTTTTCCTGCACCTGGATGTCAAAGCCACCCTTCTAGTTCCTTGCTTATTGGCCGCTATTTGCGTCCCTCCCAGCGAACTGCTCAAAGATTTTATGCACAAAACAGCTTTGCATGCATATGCCCAATTGGAATTTGCAACCCACACAGTGCCCCACCCACCAGCTTTGTTTCTTCCCGAGCGTACCCACAACCAACCCTTTTACTGCCAGGAACTTTTCGAGATGGCCACCACGATCGCCTCCCTCCCAGCTGCCCTGCTACAGAAAATAATGGACAGGCTGACATTCAAAGAGTTAGCCCAAGCAGCAACGGTTTGCAGGGCCTGGAGGGATAGCGTGGATGAGACATCCACAGTGTGGGACAGGGTCTGGATATCAGGCGAGGAACTCCTGTGGCCCGCAGATGACATCCAATGGGCCCCCTTTGCAGCCTGGATGGGGCCTCGCCTGGCACGGTGCAGTAGTGTGGTTTTTGAAGCGCCGGAGATCTTCGAGGACCCACATTTTGGAGGTACACACGTGATTGCGGAGATGGAGCGCGCCAAAAAGCTGGTGTGGTGGCTGTTCGCTTGCCTCAACCCTGCCAGGTTGGAGGTCCTCTACCTGGAAGGGGCGGAGCACTACGATTTTGGTAGCCATGAGGTGAACTTCCTGCGCAAGTTTCCCGCCCTGAGAACCCTGGATCTGGAATCCGGCACAGCCCTTGAGTATGGAGACATGAAGTTCTTGGCAGCACTGACCAACTTGACGAGCCTGCGTCTGCGGCTGACCTGCGAAGGACAACCATTCCCGCTACCACTGCTGTTACAGGAGCTCCAGTTGAACCTCATAAACACCCATGTGGAGGAACACAACTTTTTCAGCTCGATGCTGCCTGAAGTGAACCGCCTGACAGCGCTGTCCCACCTGGAGCTCATTGGCGCCTCTGGCAAGCTGGGCTTTTCTGGGTGCAGCGCTCTGGAAACCCTCTGCATCAGGTGTGGCGATGCGTATAGCTTGACAGGGCTTAACCATTGTGCTAAACAGTCATAGCACGCTCGTAAATGCTAGTGCAGGAATCTTTCAGTTTGTTTTCAGCCTTGATTTATGGACGCATAGATATATACATATTATTATTATCTTCCATTTTTTGGGAGGGTACGCACTACTGTCTTTGACCCCAGTCAGCGACTGCAAAGTCACTTTAAACCCCATCTTCTTATGTTTTGCGAGACCGCATCCCCTCCCCTGATGGGATTTGTGCTGGTCTGCAGGACTATTCACCATTATTCTGTTGAAATTCTGTTATTTTGTCTGCAGGACTATGAGCCTTGTGACTTTGCCACCCGGTGCCCTACCGCCCTCCCTACTGTGCCTGTGGGTCACTGAAATCAACATGACGGCGTTGCTGGAAGGAAACTGCCTCCCGGGTGCTCTCCACACGCTGGTTGTGGGACATGCAACATTCTCTGGCATGTCACAGGGGCTCAGCAGCGCATCTCAGCTGCAGCGGGTGAGCATTACCCTGTTGAACCCCGACCAGTACACGCGTCTGACGGCATGCCTGGTGCATCTGCCACAGTTGTTGCACCTCTGCATGCGCTTTGAAGACCTCCAAAGGGGCGATCGTTCACTCCCAGTGACGGTAGTGGTGCCCTGGCTGCCCAGCCTCCAAGGCATTTCATGGCAGGCTATCCATCCTGTGGTGCTGCGGATCTACACCTCTGAAGACACGTGGTTTGATGTCCAGCCAAGACACAAAGCCAGCTTGGAGCAAGAAGGAAAGAGCGGGGGCGATTCTGGCTGGTACCGGTGGAAGAGATTGCCAGGCGGCAACTACAGCCTTTGTGCGCAAGAGGAAACAGGGAATACCGTGTGGGGAGGAATGCATTGCAATGACTGGTCTTTGCCAAGCGTGCCATGTGGCATTTGGGCTGATGTGGCAATATCTGCCAGATTGAATGTGTGACGTATCTTTTCTGTCAGCTTGAATTTGTGTTGGCAGCCTGTGAATCGGTGGATTCATCATCTTGCCCCACTGTGACGTTTGTTTCCCTGTGGTCTGCAGTGATGCCTCTGTGAGGGCACCCCACTGTTGTGCGACTCGCTACAATTTCTGCACATGGATTTCCCCCAGTCTAGCTCTGAGAGTCTGACTTTAAAAGCGAATATGTTGCTTGGCCAGAGGACCAGGATAGCTGTAGCCTAAGGTCTGTTGGCACTTTCCGCTACTGTGTCCCAAATGCACACACTGTCAGGCAATGAGCTGATGATGGCTGGAAAGTTTAATGCCTTTGTATTATGCATGTACATATGCCCAGCCCTGAGGGCAACTGTCATCAGTCTGAGATGCTGCTTGGCACTCAGTGGGGGCCATATGTGGACTGCCAGTGACTTGCGCAAGGACAGCTTGTAATTCAGTACAGCACAATGCGTGAGCTGCTCGTCATGCACAGGAAAATTTACATTGTATGTAGGGTAGGGTGTATCCCGCCAGTGGCACTGCTCAGGCTGGTCGTCCAGTGGGGGCTCTACAGGCGCTGGCATGCATCATGATGCTTTGTAAATGGACCTACACTCTGCTATACTGAACATTGGTGTCCAGTTACAGCCAAAACAAACTTTGTTGAACATCCAGTTCAAGCACCGCAAATTTTTCGGCTTTGCTCTGAAAAGCCTTCCATTGTACGTGGTAACGGACTACCATGCTCAAGACATCTCTAAAGCAAATTTAGCCAAAAAACAAAATCATGAACTACTGCACTGCTCTTTGATCACAAATACTGATCAGTGTGAACAGATTCCTGCACCTACACCTATAAAAGCACGCCATACCAAAAGCACTTCCTGGTCAAAACTGACCCTGGCACCTATCACCTCTGCCAGTGGGGGGTTCTGACACGTCCAGTGCCAGGTCCACAAATGCTAGCCAGTAATGTGGTGGATGCCTCATCCCATCCTGTGCTCAAAGCCTTAAACGCCACCCAAGGGTGTAGGGTGCATTTTGCCCTCTACCTCTCGAGCACACGATGGGATGAGGCCTCCACCACATTCACTGGCTAAGTAGTGTGGACATGGCACTGCATGGTCTATATGATGTCAGTACACCCCCCCAAGAGATGATAGGTGCCAGTGCCAGCTTGACCATCCAGTGCCTGGTCCACACATGCTTGCTGGGTACATCATGTATCAAACACCGTGACCCGCAACAGTTCGCTGCACCTACAACTACAATAAGCACTGCCTGATGATGCTGACAGTGGCATTCCCCATGAAAAACTGCATTGCATGGGTTGTAGTACTCACATCGAATAGACCATCCAGTGTCAGGTCCACACATGCTCGCTATGTCCATCATGTGCTAGAAGCCTTGACCCCCGTTGCCCCAGGAAGGGTACTGAAGGAGGCATTGCGCCCTCCACCCCTCAACACCTGATAGCCAGCGCCGCCACCACGGCCTGCAGAGGGGAAGAAACAATTATATAAATAAGGAAACATTACATTTTTTATTTTATTTTTTGTTTCATATCAATTACCAGCGCTGCCACCACGGCCTGCAGTGGGGAGGGTAGCAGGGTGTATTGGTTTTGTGCCCAAGGGAAGGGTTTTATCAACAACAATTTATAATGACAAGAATTTCGGCACACAAGCCAGATCAGCAAGGGAAGGGTTTTATTTCATTTTACTGCCTCTAGCGTAGGCAACCTAGCAGAGAGTGCGAATCGGGCAGCACTCCAAACAGCTTACTCCACTGGCACAGGCAATGTGCACGCATACAAGGTTGATGGGTTCCCTCACTGGACCCATCTTGACACCCGCTGCATGGTGGTTGCCAACTGCGGAAGGACTAGGGTACAGGGTCTTATGAGTTAGGGTGTAGGTAACACATGCCTAGTTCACTCAGGACAGGGCTGTTTCGGGTTTCGGGGTTCGGGTTCAGGGCTCATTCAGGACAGGGCTGGTTGGCGCAAGGCATGTAGGACTGATTGCTAACCTAAAATTACCGCTGGAGTTTGAATGCATATAAGTGGAAGTGCTAGTGGTACCACGTACCTGTTACAGCCACAAACCCACCCCTCATCTGCGCCTCCTGCCGCTTCACTATGTCCTCCAGCCACTCCTTTCCAGAGTCTGACCAGTAGGGTCTGAGAACTAGGGTCTGAGAACTAGGGTCTAGGGTTTAGGGTCCAGATATCACATACCTGTTCACAACACCACCCCTCATCTGCGCCTCCCGCTGTTTCACCATTTCCTCCAGCTGCTTCACCTCCTTCACCTGCTGCACCTGCTGCGCCCTCAGCTGCTCCACCTCGTGTATCGCAAGCAACAGCTCCTCATGACGCAGGCTCTGCACCTCCCGATAGTCCTTCCAGGTGGCCTGAAAGGCGTACCAGCGAGCGAGCCACATGGTGGGGCCCACCTCAAGCATGCCAGCCACGGAGGCCAGGAACGTCACAACCCCAGCTGCAGCAACCGCCCCCATATGCCAGCCAGCCTGCGAGTTGGAACGGGGTTCAGTGCCGTGATTGAATCGGGCAAGGCTGCACAGTAGGGCAAGGCCGCAGGGGTGAGAGGAGCCCTGGGGATGGCTACGGCGCTGCTGTCCTTGTGAACCATTTGTCTATCTATTTAGAAAGGCTGCACAGACACCTCGCTTGCACTGGAAAGGTATGTGGGACACAGCCCTTCTGTTCGCCAATCCTCCTCCTCAACCAACGCGCCTGTTCAAGGACAGGCTGCGCAGTTATTTATTGGTTTATTTTGCATTGGAAATGACACAGTTGGCCACAGCATGGCTCACCAATGAGCTGTGCAGAGCGCCGAGGCCTGCCGTGAGGCACAACCCGACAACCGTCAGCGACCAGCTGGCAACAATTGTAGCAAATTGGCGGCTGCTTTGCTCCACACACTCAGCCGCGTAGCGCCGCGTGCGCAGGCTCACAGGTCCCCCCCCTGGGGATGCTGCAGCAAAGGGCTGATCTGTTCTGCCCCTGCAAGCGTAGCTGACGGTCGGAGCTGTAGCACGTTAGCCTCCCTGGCGTGTGACGCATCATAGGGGCCCAGGTCAAGTGAAAAGGCTTTTGTGAAGGACACAGGCCGCGCCTGACTAAAGCTAACCCTCCTGAGGAAGGCATGTGTGGCTGGAGTGGTCAAGGAATTGGCCATTGGCAGGGGAAACTTGTACTTGACAGGCAAGGAAGCGGAGAAAACTGGGTTAATGGCTGCCGAACTGCCAACGAACGCAGCAAGCGAAGCAGGGGCAGCAGACCACTCTTTGTTTAGCTTACCCCACAATATATGCATGCAATGAACCTGGGCAGAGTCTATGGAATAAGAGCAGACACTGCAAACTGTACGACTGCCCTGTGCCAATGGACTTCTGATGTCGTTCCAAAGTTCCATTTGTGGGCCAACACTGTTGGCCGTAGGCAAGTAGAATAGGTAAGTTTTCTTAAACCGGTGAGAACTCGTCAGCACTCGAGTTGCAGGACTTGGTGGTTGGCTAGCAGGACCAGCGACCATTCGGTTGCCCACTATGGAACAACACGCAGTATTATTTCTGTCCTTTCTATTGCTGCTTACTGAGGCCAACTGCGTTCAAAAGCTTTCATGGGCTCGAGTGAACTGTGGCACATGCATGCATGCAAAAAAGGTTTGAACCTTTGTGGGTGCAAACGGTTTCTATGGGTATATGGCAACCATCAGAGCGGTCAAAACGTTCACCCAGCTGGATGTCAACAGAAATAAACCTATTCAGAGAGCTCCCTCTTGCGCATGTATGCCACCCCACCGAATTCGGCAGTGGACCACCCTGGGCAGATGCTCACTGCCCTCACCTATCAATACCGATGGCCCTACCCAGCCATACACCTCCTGGAACTTGTCACAGAACCGTCAGTGCTTCATTGGCATCAACCCACGACCCTTGCCTACCTAGTGCCCCAACAGCAATTGTAGATAGCCCGCCTGCTATTAGTTTACTCACCCATGTGCCACCAGGGAACTTTACCAGCCCTTAATCCTAAACCCCAGCAGCAGCAGACCCGTTTCTACCACGGAATCAACCAACCCTAAGCCCTATTCCCTAAACCCCAAACATCAGCTGCCCATTCTTCCCAGAGCCATTGCTCCAACCTGTGCTGGGGCAGCGGCCGCTGGTGCGGGGTGTTAGGGTTTGGGGTTTAGGGTGCTCCAAGCTGTGCTGGGGCCGCTGCCGCTGGAGGATAGTGCGTGCACAGGTGGTGTGCAGGCACTGCCTGCAGGCATCTTGCATAAACGGACCAAGTGCTGGCTGGGCAGAAGTAGAAGTGCAAACAGATGGCCAAATCCGTGACATGAGTTGGAATATGTAAACAACTTCCCCAGGGAGTGTAGCATGCAGTGCGGTTTCACTTTTGCTCAAGTTTGCATATATAATTGCTCAAGCTAAGTGCGCCAGGTTGACTTGTCCAGATATCTATCACCATGATACTGACCTGTGAAACACTTGGCGCCCTCCTAGCCCTCCTACGTAGTATATGTATACACCCTTCCTCTGGCACACGCCTCTTCTAAGCTGTTACCAGAACCAGGCCAGACAAGGTCAAAGGACCGCCCATGCGCACACCAGGAAACACCCAAGGGAAAAAGTGTTTCCGAAAATTTCCACAACATGGACTGTGCTCCGGCCTCGTCCCCAAGTTGAATTGTGCTCGATGCCCAATAAACGGCTACATCCCTCCCCCGCCCACCTCGCCCCTCTCGTATACAAGCCCAGCTGTACTTTAGTTTAAGGGATGCGGGATAAGCCCACAGCAGGAAAATCAAGGAAACAAGCATGTAGATCCCCAAATATTCCCCAAACCACGTGACACCATAACCTCATTCTGCCATCGTTCTCAAAGTCGATAGGTGTGCCCCTCAGCAGCTGCATACCCCCTCGGGCACAAGCGTTTACCCATTGCACCCAGGACATTCACACCATGGACTGCGCCTCGGCGTCATCCACAGGGTGCATTGTGCCCCCATATGGTCCTTGAAATGCCCCCTTCCCCATGCCATTCCCGGTCCCTGCCCCCCTCCAGCCCATGCCCACGCGTTACCCTAGACAAAGGTAGCTGCAGGCATGGTGCCCATGCAGTCGCTTTGTCCAGAACACCGTATGCAGCAGGGAAAACCAACTCCCCCAGGATTCATACCATAGACTGCGCCCCAACATCATCCTCAGGGTGCATTGTGCCCCCATGCTCCTTCAGAGGCCACATGGCACCCCCAGCCCCTTTCACCCCCTCCCGGCCCATGCCCACGCGTTACCCCAGAGAAGGATAGCTGCAGGCATGGGTGTCCACGCTGCTGGCTTGTCAGCAAGGCCGCATGCAGCAGAAAAACCGATTACCCAAAATTTTCACACCATGGACTGCGCTCCCACATCGTCTTCAGGGTGCATTGTGCCCCCATGCCCCTTCAGCGGCCACATGGCGCCCCCAGTCCCAGCTTCCACCCCCTCGGGCACATGCCCCACGTACTTGATGCGCAGCACCGCCCTGATGATGTACAGCCCACCCACCAGGGTGCCCAGGTACTCTCCGCCCACCACGTCTGCTGGGTGGTGGATGTGGTCGGCCACGCGGGAGGCGCCTGTGGGGAGCGAGGGGGGGGTGGTGTAATTACAGAGGGTCATAATGGGTTGAAAACATTGAACCGGTTCAACGGCACCGTGGTACCCTTGCTCGCGACAACGCTGTTCACCCAGTGACATGCAGGGCAGCAAGTTGCCCATGCGGCATCTGAGCAAGCATCCATGGCTGTGCTCCACGCAGGTGATCATGCATCACGCACAGTGCTGCCTGCATGCATTGGTTAGGCACACACCCATGCATCACCAGGATGGCTGTGCAGCATAGGATCACGATGGGATGTGTGACAGCAACTTCAGGGTTACGGGTATGCACTTCACGGTTTAGGGTGCACGACGATGGACAATGTCACAAAGCAATGTCATTACCTGTGAACCATGCAAACGCCAGCCAGCCCAGCACCCAGAACCAGGCAAAGGCATGGGCAAGGTCCCACAGCAGGAAAGCAAATCGGCCTGCAAGGAAGGGACAACACTTGTCAGTATTCACACAAGACTGGTGAGCGATGATACAAAATTGGTCTAGTAATCATTGCCAGTTGGGTCCCAGAGCAAAGCAAATTAGCTTGAGGGGGAAGCGATGGTATTGGTGGGTAAGAAATAGCTTGTGCACACAACGCCATGCAAATGTGCCACGAAGATGCAGACGCAGAAAAATACTACTAGGGTTTTACAATAGGTTTTCACACTCCACCTCACTTTGAACATTATGACGTGGCTCTCACGCAGGTACAGCATCTACTGCATGCAGCCTAAGATGTAGGTGGAAAAAGACAACGCTGCCGTGGCGAGAAGCAATGCTCTTATATTTCCCTCCTCAACCCACCAGGATTCCATCAGGGTTCCGTTGGGGTTACATTAGGGTTCCGATAGGATTAGGGTTAGGGTCCTCGCCTCTGAACACCATGACGTGCCTCTCCCGCAGGTACAGCGTCCACAGGATGTATCCAGAGATGTAGGTGGCAAAGCACATGGCCACACTGGCATGGCCTGATGGGAAGCTCTTCTTGCCATCCTCAACAAACTTGTCATCGGTGTTGGTGCACAGCGGTTGAATGCTGGCGCCGATGGTGAGCGTGGGGGTGGTGGTGGTCTCGCTGGTGGGGGGCTGGCAGCGGGCGAGGTAGGCGGGGCGCGGGTAGCCCACGAAGTCGTTGGTGGTCTGCACAGGGAGAAGTGTGTTCATGGAGTAGGGTTTTCCAGTAGGGTTTCCACCGTGTTGGTTGATTTGGATTTCCAATAGGGGTGTGCTATTGCCCTGCATAAGGAATAGCTGCTATCCTAACATGTAGGGCACATGCACCCCCCACAGTAACACTGGTATTTTCCACCCAGCTTTCGAGGTTCCATTAGGGTTTCCTGTCACCTATGTGTTGGCCACATACTCAGCAGGGACACGTGGCGCATGCATGCACGCCAGCAGTAGGGCTTCCTAGGTATCTTCACTAGGGTGTAGGATGCAATCGTGCAATTTACGAGGGGCTGTTATCACCTGTGTGGGAGACATATTTCCCTGTCTACGTATGTTGCAGCGCGTCTAGCGTTTAGGATACTTGCATTCCTACAGGGTACAACATCACCTGCGTGAGGAACAGCACCGCCACCATTGCCCAGATGCCCTGCAGGAACATGTGCAGCGCGCACGCAACACCCGCGGTGGCACTTGGGTGCTTCAGGTAGCGCCGCCCACCCCACACCTGGACACATTTACAATCAGTGACTCAGCAAGCTGGTGCTTTTGTGTCATGATTGTTTGTGGTTCCCATTCACGGAAGCATGCCAGGTTGCTGGGAAAGTAACCCACAGTGTCGTCAAAAGCCTTGCACAACCCTCATACTAAACACCCTACACCCTACACCAGACCCTTGGGTAAGCTTACCTCGAAAGTCAGTGACAGCAGCAGCAGGAAGAGGCCTGGGATGACCACCACCACCCAGGAAGGGATGGTGTTGCTTTCCACCGGGTAGGAGATGGTGGCATCGTAGATGTAGATAGGAGTGAAGCGCGGGTCCCAGTTCCAGTAAGCAACTGCCACCAGGGCGCCAAAGGGGATGATGAGGTACTGTGAGCAGGGGAGGGGAGGGGTCATGCATGGGGATGACGATGGCTGAGCAATGCTTCTTCTTATGTTGTATCTTGTGTATTTTGTGTCAAACCTTCATGAAATTGCATGTTTCTGCATTGTAGGTGCAGATAAGGGAGAAGCGCGGGTGAATTGCTGTTTAATGCTGTGTTCTGTATCAAAACATTCATAAGAATTGCGTGTATTTGTATTACAGTTACTAACTGTAGGGGCGAAACTTGGGGCCGATTTCCAATATGGCAGCCACCCGTGCGCCAAAAGGAATGATGAGATACTGTTAGGAGGGGAGAGAAGGGGTCATGTCTGGGGATGGTGTTGGGCATTACCCACTGAACTTGTCCGATGAGTGATGAGGTTGCTTCTAGTGTCAAGTTCTGACACAAAATTACAACATCATCACCAATTAAAAAAGTACAGCCAGGCGATGATGTTCACAGGATGACCAACATCATCGCCTGACACGATGCCTTTCTCTCTTCCTCACAACACGGGATTTCAATGCCATTGTAGATGTACAATGGAGTCAAGTGTGGGTCTCAGGTCCCCTATGCAGCTGCCACTGGAGTGCCAAAAGGTGTGATGAGGTATCGCACGGCCACCTACCGTGGGAATAGAAAAACATGTACATCTTGTGATGGTATGCTTTGGTGCATGCATACAGGCATATGCAATGGCTGCTATACTAGACTACAGACTAAAAATAAAAGATTAAATGGAGTTGCCCATTGGGATTGACTTGCATGCGTCCCAAGGATGCAGCACATGGGTGACACATGATGCAGCAATTTGAATGCAGTATTGATAAGCTGCGCAGCTCAAACGCGGGCTCTGACCCTAGCTGTAGGTGATGGTGAGTCTGAGGTCGACCCCTTCCTGATGCACCAGGTTCAAGATGGGTTTGGTCCACTGATCTCCTGCTTGGAATGGTCTGGGTTCCAATCTGCGCTGCTCTCTTGCTTTAAAGGCTGTGGATTCTGATTTGGGCTGCTGGACGCAGCAATAACCGCAGGCATACGAAGTGCATCCCTTGGAGGGGTTCGCCGGCCAGCTGAAATTGCTGTCTCCAAAAGCCTCGATCAGAATCCAAATCATTTAAAGCAAGAGGGCAGCACACTAAGACCAACTGCAACCGATGCACCAGAAAAGGGTCAACCTCACGCTCTCCACCACCTACACCTCCCTGTACCTTCTCAGGAGACCATGGCTGTTCAGGGGTTTGCGCTCTGTTGCAACCCTTAAACAAATGGCAATATAATTATATTGCCATTGCAGAGCGAGTCAGAACCATCCACCAGATCTCGGCAGCTGTGGCCTGCCTGTCCTCATACAGCGCCAACCCTCATCAAAAGGCAAGACCTGTGCAAGGGTTCTGAGATATTGCTGGCCCCCTGCCAGAGCCACCCGGAATCCCTACGACCCCATAAACCCGTTGGCGAGCTTCCCAGAAACCCTGGAGAGTGTGCTCTATGAAAACATGCTACGATAGGGTTTATGCACTCACCAAATCGCCCCACAGCTGCAGCCTGATTGCCCTTAGGAAGCTGAACCCATGCCACCAGCTGCTGCCCATCCTGGCAGAGCCATCCCCAAACCCTTCCTTGGGTCGTTCCCCCTGGCCTGCACCCTCCACCCCCAGCGCGCCAGGGGGGGTGTACGACCCATAGCCAGTGCCAGGGTTCAAAGGGGAGGAATTGGAGTCAACCTCTGGGGAAGTCACAGTCAGGCGCTGACCGGCTGTGGGTGGGGTGGAGGTGTATGCTTGTGACGTGTAGGGGTGGAGGGGGGGTGCGTCATCTGCCTTCTGGGCGAGGGAGGTGGGTGGGTTGGCCATGCTCCCGAAAGCGCACAGGCCAGGTGGGTTGGCAGCGGTGATGACCTGCAGTGAGGCCCTGCACAAGGGAAAGGAAAACTGATTAACCCAATGCATGTTTGCAGCGCATTTGCTGACTGCTCTTCCTCAACAAACCCGCCCATGCAAGAGACAGGATCCGTATTTATCCATTTAATTTGTTACTTGATTAATTTGTTTAGATACTTATTTTAAACTAATAATCGATTTATTCACGCAGCACATGGGTCAGCTCTCTGATTTGGAGTCCTGGCAACCTTGAGATGGATGTCAGTGAGGGTTTGGGCCACGCTTTCATGACATTGTGTGCCACGTGAACGTTGCAACTAGGCCATCACCATGCGAAAACCCTAACCTCTGCAGCAAAACCCTTAGGGTTTTCAGACCCCGCAAAATGCAGGTGACCTCTGCAATGGCTGTGGGGTGGTGGGTTGTGTGGGGGGGCCGGAGGGGGCGGGGGGAGGGGGGGGCGCGGCAAATTTGCATTTACACCGGAAATAAATCCCTGATACTCTGTTGAGCCTTGCTTGAAAATGTAGGCTGCTGCATTCCTGCTCCAAGGCATTCCCTGTGCCTCTGCTACTGCGTTTACTTTGTGACTAGCTAGCCTATAAGGCAGTGAACAACACTGTTGAAGGCAAGCTCTGCCTTGGTCCACCCTGGGTAAAGCTCTTGGAGAACTTCCTCCAAGTTGGCAATTGTTGTCAAACTGGAAGGGCGCGTTCTTTACTCACCCTTTGCAAGGAGTGAACCCGTTCTTGTCCCTTTACAGTTCACAAACGTTGTAGGTTTGAGCCGCTCGCTACGACACCTGCCAGGTGAAGGGCCTTTCAAGGCCTTCCAATGCCTTCTCTTCTGACCACTGCCAACCTTACAATGGCAACACGGTAGCCACAACCAACCACCCAGACGCCTTCAAGACTCCACAATACAGCGGCTACGATGCAACGTATCTCCTTATCTGAGAAGGGTCGTCGACAACGACCTCGTTGCGATGGATTTGTCGCAAAATGGCCGTTTCGGAGACCAGGTGGGGATTAATAGCAGGGGTGTGGCAGCTGCCCTGCATCTGGGCAGGTGTCACATAAATCACAAAAATCGCAAATTACAAACGCCATCCCTGTTCTTGTAGCAATCCCCGTTCTGCTTGCATGACCAGTAATAACGAAGCATTTGCACCAGGACCTGCACCACCTCACTAAGCCAGCTGCAAGCACATAGCCACAGGTGCGCAGTGCCACTGGCTTCAGAGTGATTGCTAGCCGCTGGCTTAGCCACAGGTCTTGGTACTTTAAAGCGTAGTATGTTATAACACTGTAACCTGCGTTTCATTGTCTACTTCCCATTCCCAGGCCCTATCTGCCAATTTTGTCATTTCTTTTATTGATGTGCTGCCATTTCTCCCAACCTTTTTCCCAATGCCCCCCCCTTTGGCGGATTGAGGTGCAGGGTGGCTAAATGTGTTGTCTTTTAGAGTGCCAGCTAGGTGCGGGTTAGGAATATTTAATCACTCTTTTTTTCTTTTTTTCTGGAATGCACATTTAAACGCGTTGAAGCGCGGTAAATTTTTTTATTCCGACAGCACTTGGAAATCCACCTGGTGGAACGGAATTCCCAGTGGTGGAATCTCTGGGTACCAATAAGAATGCTTATGGTTTGGTATCAAATCCAGCTCCAGCCACTTTTTCAGCGTTGCCCACATCAGCCATGTTGATGGCATTACACAGCTATCCACCTGTTTGCAGCTGTCATAACGTGCCTAGTGCCGCACTGTGACTCTCAATCACAACTTTCGTTATAGCTGGGCATCTGCTGATGGAGTGATGGCTAAAGGGCGGTAGACAACAGAAGGATGTAACATGCACACTTGGTTTCCAAGAGGGGAGCAACATGTGCAGTCACATTTGCCCAAAATGGATGCACCACATGTGTCACGGAGCAGCATTTGGAGATGGAACATCACATCTGAACACATAACAACTCAAGATTCTCACTATGTGGTTTAACAGTTTATGAGACATGGATGCAGCTGAAACACCCATATGGAAGGCGCCATGGCAAAAACCCCGTCCAACTACCACCAGGTCATGAAGGGCGTGTAGGGTTCAACCATGTAGATTACTCTGGCCATGTGATGGGTAAAACGCATGTCAGTTTTTGGCAGGTCAGGAAGTACGCACATGGTTTAGGGTCCAGCTCCGTTGTCCAGGTCCGACTGTCTGCCGAGCATGCAATGGGCTCCTCCCCGCCCCCATCGTGGGTGGAAGTGGTGGCAGCAGTGGCGGGTGTGCGGGCGGTGGTTGGCTCTGGTGATGCTGCTGTTGTCCCTAATTCGGCAGGGGTGTGTGAGGATGGAGCTTGCTGGCACGACAAATAGGGGTGCAGGCTAATCACATTGCCTAAGAAGTAAAATGCGCTGCTGTTTATTCTTCTTTTCCGAAATTACAGTAATGTAATATTTGTGAGACTTCTGTGGTGTTTACCTTCAGGGCAGTGTCCTTCTACAATTGACAAGTCAAATGTCATTTAATTCACTGAAACTCACAAAACATAAATCATTGAAAAGTACTTGGCATGGCATTGCTCAAGCTCATCTCGTAACAAACATGATACATTTGTAAATTTGTAGAAATTGCAGACATATCCGATCCAGAAGAAGCAATAAATTACCTCCACAACTAATTGTCAAGTTTTCGTTTGATACAAATGTGCTTCCCCATTTATCGCAAACAGACCTCCGAAGGTGGGTATGCGTATAAGAGAGTATTGAGTAAAACATAACCCTCCGTACTTCATCCAACTACATTCGGTGTTTGCCTTCAGCAATTGCAATCAAAGTGCATTCAGTGCAGTCACACTAATGTTATACCTCACAACTGTATTGGCTCAAGCTTCTGGCTCAATTTCAACTTTTTCGTACTTATTATATGTGCTGTGCCAGCAACAAACGACGTCGTGGAAAGAAAGATTGGTCATAGTTTCAGATTTTGCAGGGGGTGCCTTGTATTCCCACCATTCTGCCCCATTGTACTTGGCCCTTCGTAGCCACCAATTTTCTCCTACAATACAGATGCTCCTGCTAATGTGGAGTGTACCAAAACCAGAGTTATAATTGATTCGATTGGCAATCTTCATAAAGATTTCAAATGTTGTGGACGAGCCACCAAGCGCGACAAATTTGACATCGGTGGACGTGAGTCCATGTTGCTCCAACTCTTCAAGTTTCCTTTCCTAGGTTTTGCCAATCTGGCGAGGTTTTCCACTTAGCCTGAGCCTGAGTCTCAGTATCATCATTCAGTTGCCCACTGTCGGCGCACGGAGCCAGCGCCTGCTGCGAATCCATCTCCAAGCTCATGGCTGGGACTGCAGCACGGGCAGCATGTTCAGCACATATAGCTGTCAGTTCCAGTAATGTTTAAGGACTTTACCATTGTTAAAATGGTGGCAGTTCTATAACTGATAGCTATAATCACTTGTACCATTTGCAGGTTGTGTTCAGCAGCAGTGGGTAACCCGAAGTAGCGACTGACAACACCAAAGCTGTAACATGTGGTTTCCATGAATAAAGCCAAACGCGCAGTCACCCGTGCCTAATGTGGATGCACCGCATGTTTCAGAGAGCAGCATTTGGAGACCAGACGTCACGTAACAACTAAAAAATTCCAGCCTGTGGTTTGATAAATTATGACACATGTTTGCGGCTGAAACACCCACATGAAAAGTGGCAAAACTCCCGTCCGGGGCAACCAGAGCAAGAAGGGTGCGTAGGGTTCAAGCATGCAATTAGGTCACCCATATGCTGGGTAGAACGTATGTCGTTTTTCGACGGGCAGGAATACGCACAGGGATTAGGGTTCAGCTCCGTCATCCAGATCCGCCTGTCTGCGGAGCCTGCAATGGGCTTCACCTCGCCCCCATGGGTGGGTGTGGTGGCAACAGTGGGGGATGTGTGGGTGATGGTTGGCTCTGGTGATGCTGCGTCGGCCCCTGCATTGGGCCGCAGGGGTGTGTGAGGGTTGGGCTTGCTGACACGACAAATAGGGGGGGCAGGCTATTCATATTGCCTAGGAAGTAAATGAGGTGTTGTTCCCGTGCTTTAAATGGAGTGTTTCAGAGTTTGCTAGCTAGTAATAATTATAAATACTAGTAGATAATAAATCGTGAGATTATTCTGGTATTTACCTGCGAAGCAGTGTCCTTCTAGACATCGACAGGTCATATGTCATTCCCTGAAACTAATAAAAGCTACGATTTAAATCACTGAAATGTAGTTGGCATGGCATTGCTTGAGCTTGCGCTGTGAGCTATGAGCTGTTGAGTCATGTTGTAGCAAATTTCAACAAACATGGTACATATGCCAGTTTGTAAAACTTCCATACATACCCGATCCTGAAGAAGCAATAAAATTATCTCCACTATAGTAGCTACCAATTGTCAAGTTGCCATTTGATACAAATGTGCTTCCCCATGTATCGAAATGGACCTCTACTAGAGGCTCTAGACTGGGTAACAGAGTACCAAGTGAAATTAAGCTTCTGGGTCAACAACATTGGGTGTTTGGCTTATTGGCAGAAAACTGTTGAAGTGGAGTCACACTAAGCTTGTCCCTCGCACTTGTGTTGGCTCAAGCTTCAGGCTCAATTTCAACTTTAATATCTTTAACATATTTGCTGCGCCAGCAACAAATGACGTCGTGGAGAAAAAGATTGTTTATATTCTCAGATTTTGCAGGGGGTGCCTTGTACTCCCACCATTCTGCCCCTAACCTCTAGACCCAGTTCTTTGTAGCCACCAATTCTATCCTACGATATAGATGCCCCTGCTAATGTAGTTTGTACCATAATCAGGGTTATAATTGATTCGATTGGCAATCTTCATGAAATCCTCAAATGTTGTGGACGAGCCACCAAACGCAACATATCTGACATCAGTGGACGTGAGTCCATATTGCTCCAACTCTTTAAGAGTTTCCTTTCCCAGGTTGGTCAAACCTGATGAGGCTTTCCACCCATTATCATCATCAGTTTGCCTACCATCAGCGCTCAGCGTTGGAGCCACCTCCAGTGCCTGCTGTGAATTCATCCCCAAGCTCACTCCTGGGACTGCAGTAGGGACAGCAAGTTCAGCTGTTTGGTTCAGCATTTTAAAGATTTTGACTTGTGTTGCATGCGGCTGCAGGAGGGAGCGAGGATGGGGATTGCTGGCATGGGAAACAGGGGAGAAGCTTTTCTTCATATCCTCTCAGAAGAAAAATACGCTGCTACAGGGTTTGGGGTTTAGGAGTTAGGCTTCAGGCTTCATATTTTAGAACTTCAGCGGTATGGAATGCTGGCGTGCCACGTATGCGTGATACAAGCATGTACATTAGTGGAGAGCGCACCATGTTTGAACCCTGCATCTTACATCTTACATCTGACTTCTCCACACCATGAACCTACGTGCATGGCGCTGGCTCTCGGCAATGGATTGCGTGTTGCATTCATGATATGCATTCCCATCACCGTCCACCATCGACCAGCATTTTGCTTCACCCCTCCACTTGTCTATAAGTTAGTACAACATGAAACCTCTACAGTTGCTCATGGGTACCACTACAACCAGCCACCAACACCAGGTCACCAACACTCCACTTGCCATATGTATACAGCACTTCCCATCACCGTAACCAGTAGTCAGCCCTGCTAATGGTGGCAGGTACCCAGCACCGCCACCGTCCCCTGGACATTTCAAGTATTCATCACCACCCAACAGCACCCACAATTATAGGCTCTTGACCCAGCCTATACAGCCACCCACTACCCAACCAGTCGCAGCGTTATATATTTTTCTTTTCCCCTCACCTGGCGCTATCAGCAGGCATGTGCGCCCATTTGGGTACAGTATCAAATCCCCGCCCTCCAGTGTAAAGCCCTCGGCAAGCTCACTGATCCTCCCAATCAGCTTTCGCCACACAGCCACGCCTGCAAGGGTATACATGGTATAGAATTAGGGTACAATATGGAGGATTTAGGGTCCAGGTTCTGGGTCAAGGTTTGATGCGCCCAATCAGTTTCCAACATATTTTACTGGTCACAAGCAGCTTTAAAAAATGCTGGTGCAGGGACAATGCAAGTTATAGAACTGGGTTGCGCAAGGCATATAAGGCTGCCGGTTAATCTAGCTGTATTGCTGATACGCACCAAGCAAGGTACGGGCCAGCAGTTGTGCGTCGTGAATAGATTTAAAATCTCCCCTATGCGCATGATGTGCATTTTTGCAGGCATGGCGATTGCCCAATCTTTTCCCTAACTTTTTTCTTCTTTTTGGCCCGTGACAAACCAGATATATTCAAATTGCTAAACCCCACCCCTGATGCGCATCCCTAATAAAACGCCCATCCAAGGCGTGGATGATAATCATTGTGCATGCCCTCACCTTGCACATCGCCTGCCAGCTGCAGCGCCAGTGCATTGCCCTTTGACACAAGCTCCACCCCTGCAATAAGCCACCAAGATTGGGTGGGTCAGAAATTGCTTAGTTCCTATAATTTGAATCGAACACCCAATGCACAAACAAGACCCTGATTTCCCGGTGGAACGCCATGCTTGCAAGATATCAACAAATAAAACAAAAAAATATAGTTAGATGCGGGAGTTCGAAGGGTAGCTTAAAAGCTACTAAAAAATAGAGCATGCTTGAATGAAAAAGTGTCAGCACGTGCGTGCGCAGTGAATGTCACATTGCGAGTCGCCAGTTACTGCACCTGAGACATCCTCTGCTTCAAGGGTGAGCTCGTGAAGCTCGTACCGCACGCCTCCCTCCTCGCCACTGCCTGTACAAGGGAGGTTGCGTAAACGAGGATGCCATTACTGGGTAGCAACAGTTGCTTGGATGCAATGGTTGGCTTTGTATAGAGTGTGCATGGCCATGGCATTGGGGGTTGTACTATAGTTGTACCTAGCTTGGGACCAAAGCGTCGATCGGAGGTGAAGAAACTGGGACAAAACTGAGACTGGATTTGAGCAAGAGGGGCCTAAGAAGATAATGTGGAAACGGAAGGTGTGTCCATAGTTCAAAGTGCAAGCAGTCTACTGGGGCCTACATAAGGTTGGCTTTGCGGTGAACTGGTATGGCTGAACTTCCCAAACAGCCACACACCTTCTCCTCACCCCGCTGGGCTAAGGGTGTCTTCACATGGCACACAATACACACAGCGTTTACAGCGTAGTATTGAAGGTAGTGCAGGAAAAAATGCAGTAAAGGAAGGTAGCGGACACATTGCCAGGTAGGGCAGTTGAGGTGTTGCAGACAGGGAAAGTGGTGCAGTAAGCATCTCAAAATCACAAAAAATGAAAACTTCAAATGTTTTTTTATATTCAACAAACATTTATTATTTGCAGGGGAACCACAGGTTGATATAATAATAATTTACGCACCTGCCGCCATTGTAAGACACTTGAGACCGTTGGGCAAAGCCACTATGTCGCCCTCGTCCAGCTGGAACCTCTCCCCACACACAAGGGTGTGCCCAAGGGGCTTGCGCCACACAGACACGCCTGCGAGCGAGTGGATTAGGACTCAGGGTGTAGCCATGTGGGCATGGGAACTATTGCTGACAATGGCACGCGCATGTGGATTGTGGACCACGATTCGCCATTATTTCGATGAAATAGCACAATGGGGTTGGGTGGTGGGTACAAGCCCCCCCAAAAGCTAGGGATTCACAACTCTATAAAAGGTTGTCAAACCCGAAGGGCTGTATAACAGCTACCACAGGTATCCTCTTGGCATAGCTGCCGGCTCTGTGCCCATTCTCCCAGTGGCCAAGGTACAGGGTTTAAACCCCAACATTTAAGGGTTTAGGGTCACAGGTCCTGGGGTGCTAGACTAGCAAGTGGGGTTCAAGTGTACCCAAAGTAGAGTCCAACGGCAGCGAGCCATGCATGCTGGAGGGTGCACTGCATGACAACTCCACTCCACTTAGTTTCTGTGCGTGAAAAGCGCTTTTGCACATTACCCCGGGAAGTGGTAGAAGTGGGTTTCCCACCCAACTTGGAAATGGGTTGTCTTGGGTCCCACATTTATTGCTACCCACCAATCCGCCCCTACCCTTTACCCAAACCCCGCCATCAATTCCCACCTGTACAGGTCCACATGGCTAACACAGCTAGCTAGCTCACGCGCAAGCACATGCTGTACATGTTGTTGGGTTTGGCGTCATGCACCTCGTACCGGTCACGTTATCATCCACACACAGGGTGAGGTTGCCATCCGTCGTGTCAAGGTCCACTCCAGTCACTGCATCAAAACACCAGTATACATGAACGCATGTGCCTGGCTTCAGTTCTTGGCAATGGACTGTGTGTTGCATTCATATCCATCACTGCCCACCATCGTTCAGCACTTTGCACCACCGATCCGCTTATCTGTAGTACACCATGAAACCTCTACAAGTATCTAGTCGCCATGCGGTACCACTTCCCATCCCCGCAACCAGTAATCACCCCTGACCATTAACAGGTATCTAGCACCGCACCCATCCCGCTCTAAAGAATGTTTTAGGGTTTAGGGTATCGGATAACACAGCTAGCTAGCTCACGCGCAATGCACATGGTGTACATGGTGTTGGGTTTGGCGTCATGCACCTCGTACCGGTCACATTATCATCCACACACAGGGTGAGGTTGCCATCCGTCGTGTCAAGGTCCACTCCAATCACTGCATTAACACCAAAACAGCTTCGTAGCTTGGGTGTGGGTTGTAGTACACTGATAAACGTTGTAGGGTTTAGGGTTTAGGGTGTCTAGGGTGTCGGATATGCATGCATCTGACCAAAGACGCAAGCTTGCGGGGAATCAGGGACAACGCAGCACAGAAAAATATGTCATTGGTTATGGTTTCTAAGGAAAACCGTTATGAGGTGTCACCAGGCTTCATAAATATGGCAGTTTGTGTACTCGAGTGGTGGGCTCTGCTCGGGATGCATGCAGCTATAGCTAGGAGCTGCAGAGGTATAAGAGGTATGGCCAATCAAGCTGGGCCCGATACAGAAAAAAAATAGCATTCCTAAAGTCTGCTACTTTGCCCTCGAAGATGTGACAATTAGCCGAAGCGAAGTTTTATAACTGAGTTTAGCATGCGCATACATAAGTGTGCGCCTGTACCCACCACTCAGCGTTGACGCAATCTCAGACACCCGCTGCAGCTGGTACCCTATCCGTGGGTTGACGTCTGTCCCTGATGCGTCAACTGAAACCACCGAAGCTGCCTTTGTGACGGATAGGCGCCTTCCAGAGCGAGCGGGCTGGTTGCTAGCATGCGCACTGTGGGGCACTCGGGCGTTTGCAAAAAAACTAGTATTATTGGGGTTCGCACGCCTGGTGGTGGGGCAAGCACGAACAGCACGAACGAAGATTCTGGTGCATACCGAGAGAGTGGCAGGCGCCTGCCGTGTCAGCAACATGGCTGCGGTTGGAAGGGCAACACCTCTGCCGAAACAAAGCTTGCGCTAGAAACAACAAATGGGTGCCCTTACTTAAACAGGAGGGAACCCCACGCCTGACCGAACGGTGCCCAACTGACTGTAATGACTGTTATTGTTAGACCTTGGTATAACCCAGAGGGATGCTATACACATGTTGAAAGCCTTTCTGAGAATACCACCAGGTGCCTGTGAAGGTGGTCACCCTAAACCCTAAACAGCTCCACTTCAAAGGTGTTGCACATCAGACGGTGACACTGGCGCAAGTCACAGGGTGGGACAAGCCTTACTAGTAGGGGATAACACATCAGATTATACGGAACGTTCGCCACAAAGCTACTGGTGCAGCTGAACCTCCCCACAGTGTAGACAACGCCCCCCCCCATACCTTGGTACCAAAATAAATAGGAAAGAATATCACTTCCGCTTTCCACCTTGTGCACCATGAAACCCATAATACAAAGAGGAGCACTACCCTCCCGCTCCCAACTTTCCCACCGGCCGCCAAAACATTAAAAACGTTCGGGTTCACTCTGTGATTTTTTTCTATGGTTTTTTGACCCGGGTGACAGGAGCCCGGGGAAGGCTACGCTGCATTTGTGAATTATCTATCTAGCTACCCTGTTCACTTTGAATGTCGCGGGGCGCAAGGAGAAAAAAACTTCGTCGCTGTCGTTGCGCATGGCATTCAAAATTTTCACATGGGAAAATCCTTCGCGCCTGCACCAAATGACCCTCTGTAATAAGGGAAAAGAGCCAGACCTGGCCAGACATTCGGATGGAAAAAAGCCAATGGTCTGTTTACAGTGGGGGAAAAAAACCCAGGTATGCAGATGGAAAGGAGCCAATGTGCCCCTTCACGGTGGCAGCGTGAGTGCAAAGGTGTATGTTACGGGGCGTGAGAAGGGGAAGGCCTCGTCGCTGTCGTTGCGCATGGGGGTGTAGCTGGGCAGCTGCGCCAGGTCAGCCTGCCAGCTGTCGGCCAGAAAGTAGAAGCTGTCACGGGCGCACGCCTCAAGGTTCCACCTGCACGCAATTGACCTTTGAAATTTGACCTGCTTGGTAGATAGATTGGTAGATATCTGCATGGCCAGTTTTCAAAATACCACTAGCACAAGTGGTCTTTTGAGGGTATTTTTCAACTGAATACTGAGCATTAATGCCTGCATGCAAGGACCCTTAGGGAGGGTTCTTTGCATAATGGCATGAGTCGTGGGATGTACCTGCCTAAATGCGACCCTCTTCAGAGTCATGCCACGACTCGCAACACTTCTCACACATTATAAAGTACGATACCCAGGCACTTTCGGATATACAGAAGTGACTGTCGACATATGTGTTATGAATCAGCTGTTGACATCAACGCTCAACAACTGGTGGGCACTGCTGCAGTAAGTGTTTTCGACAAGACAAAGCTAGGTGTGCCCATACTTTTGCAGCACAAGATTGCCGATATTGCAAAGTTGCAAGGTTCCACCGGGCTAGCCTGTGACACAAGTTTGTTCTCGTATACTGTAAGAAACGTTTCTTACAGTACGGGCGTACGGGCTCACCTGCTTCTGAAAGCTTTAACAAACCACAGCATGGCATTCACCAGACCCATTGTGGCTGCCCTTTGCATGGTGGTGCTGCTGCTCCTGGCGTCAGCACACTGCCGAGAGCTGCAACAGGGTCCTACCAGCCCTACCAACAGTACAGACAGCTTCAATATCAACGATCAATTCCCTCTTGCTTCATATTTTGAATGGTTCGCAAATGCTACAGCGATGGGCGACGCTCGATCCATGTCCCAAGCTATCAGGGGAGCCATTATTCATGGAGCTGATGTTAATGCTGTAGCGTCTGCCTTCTCACAGGCAATAGAAGGTACTGCAAAGTAGGGTTCACAGTGTGCATGGAGAGTCTGGGTATGCGTGGAGAGTCCAGGTAAGTCCAGGGGAGGCTCTGGTGCCAATGACACCTGTGGGTGTTCCCTTCCTTCAAACAGGGTTAATTTTCTTGAACCCTAATATACAGCTCAGTGTGAAGGTCACGACGGTGACCACTGCCACTATGTGTGGTCAACATCAGAAGTGGTGCATGCAAAAGCCAAAAAGCGAGCTGGACATCACGGTTAGGTAGATCATCAGGCTACACACCACATATGTCTCAGACAAACTTCTGGACTGCAACGCGCCTGGTTCACTTCTGGAATGATTCAGCGCACAAGTTATTCATGCGCAGCACTTCAAATAGGACAATTCTGCGTTGCCAACTGCTGCTGAGTGCAGCATGTCATGCACCCGGCAGGGTCCAATGTGCATCCTGTGGCACCACCACCTCAGGGCATTGCCGATCAAAACCTCAGACCCACCTTTTGCACCTATATAGTCTTTCTCAAATAACGGGGATAATCATCATTTCCCGTGCGCGTGCACTTGCTCCACTTAACCCCCATCTCATGCCTAAGTCCGTTTACCCCATTCCCAGCAGGGGATTTTTTCCAGGCAAATGCTGTAGCCACTGCGGTCAACCTGATGGACCCTGAAGAAGTGAGCCTCACCGCCACCACTTTGAAGGCATACGCGCAGGCGTTCACACAGGCGATGTCCAGTGGAAAATTGACCACAGCGGCACAGGTAGGTTACCTGTGGAAAAAGCTGTGATCCCCCAAACCCTAAGCTTTGGCACAACGGGCATATGCCCTGCCAGGCACAAGTGCTGATGCAAATGGTGTCAGAGTGTTAGACTGAGTGAATGGGAAGTGCTGCTATACCCCCCACGGGAAAAAGCCATTGGAAAGTCCAAATACCCTCTCCACACTGTCTTCACCAAATACCCTGCCGTTTATCCGTTGCATATGCAATGTACTACGCTGAAAGTGTTCCACGCATCCAGAGTTCATCAGCTATTTCACTTAAGGATAGTGATATATAAGTTACTAATACGCATATGGGCCATGCACACGTATTATAAAGAAAGTGGTAAGTTGCTTAGCATGGCTTGAACAGGCACGTTGGCTGAAAAAGAGACTCAGCACATGGAAACATGTCTGCTATGGTCATCAAATATTGTGTGACACTGCTCTGGGTGAATGACTGGCATGGTCTTCCTCTCAGGCTCTTTCAGCAGCCATCACTCAAGGCGGGGCAGTGGGCCAGGCCACTATCAACGCGCTGGCCAACTTTGCGCTTGGCAACTTTGCCACGGTGTCTGGGACGGACCAGTGCAAGGAGGCACAGGGCACTGTTGCAGGTAGCGGAGGAATGCGCATTTTTGTCCGCAACCATGCATGCGTTGGTGCAATGGTTGGCACCAGGCCCAAGGCAGTGGTACAGGACGATCTTGCATGCTATCGCCAGTTACAAACATGTGCAGCATGCCACATCCCACACAATCTGATCGTGTACCAAAACTGAAAGGCCCAAACCTCTCACCAATTTGCCTTTGTGTAGAACATGTAATACAACATCATGAATTCGGTTGGTTGACCCACCTCTCCTTGTGATCACCCCTTTCCTTCCCCTTTCCCCAGCTGCCCAGGCACTGCCCATTGCCCCAATCCAGAGCGGCAATCCCCAAGCCAGCGCAAGCGCCATAGGCACAGCCACAGCAGACACGCTCAAGAAATGCGCTATAATCCAGCAGTTTGGACAGAGTTCTGCAGCGCCGGCGCCAGCACCATAACAGGCATCGGAGGGGTGACACCGGTGTGGTTGCGTGCAGCGGCGCAAACAGTAGCCACTGCCATTTCCTGGGGCAATCACTCCAATGCAGCAACATTTGGTTTATTATGCCATGCCATTAGTAATGCGTTTGCAGCTGCCAGTGCAGCTGCCATTGCAAGCTGCGCCAGGCAGCTAGAGCTGCTGTTACCCTATATTGTGCAAATGAGGAAATTTCTCATGGCATCTTACAGCCATATCACAGTCATCTGGCTCATGTGGTACAGAAGCACTACTGATATTGGTAATACTGACCAAAGGTGCATGTTATGCAAGTAGATACACATGCTATTGTCAAAACTGCCTGGTATGTCCATAGGCACTGAAATGTTATGCGCATGGATAGTCAAACTATACGCATGGCATGTAATGCACAACCCACTGATATTAAGAAACACACACTGTGTACACATCAGCTGTAATAAACTGCAGCAAGTTTATTACAGCCAGAATTCTGATCAAAGTCGACTAATAGGCTAGGCGCTGACAGTGCCAGGCTGCAAAAGGGGCATGCAAGCCTTAGGAGTGCCGTCATGGTCATTGACAACCTAAATTACTGCAATACCAGGCAGGATGCTAACATGGCCCCAAAGTTGGGATGCAGACACCCCCGTATAAATACTCCATGAATTGTTGTAATCCGTGACAGAGAAACTAAACATGGAGAGGGAAATAAATCGCTGGAAACCTGCAATTGCGCTGGCCCTGTTCCAAAAACTGCATTAGTATGGAAATGTGCCGCTCTGGGACTGCGACCAGCTGCTCCAGGTTTGTGGACGTCTAAACAAAGCGTGGTGACCAAGGTCCAGACCAAAACAAAAAGCCTCCAATCAAAGTGGTTCCGCCCAATCAGAGTCACTTGAGCCAATCAAAGCTTCCAATCAAAATTGAAATCAAAGCTTCCAGCCAACGCTTGGCTGACAATGGCTCGGACCTTCTCTGGGGTCCCCGGGTCTTGCACAGGGGTTATAGGCAGGGGCTCTGGGTCTGGGGGAGCCTGAATGCGGATAGCGGGCAACAGCTTGTGGACTGGGAGCACTCCTTTGATTTGCAATTCCGGGCCTGGGACCGCGTATTCTGGTATTGCAGTTTCCTGCTCCGGGAACGCATATTCTGGGATTGGCGGCAGCGCTGGTCGATACCTGGGTGATGCCGGTGGTGGGTTACACTGGGGTGCATTTGCCGGGCTTGGAACGGGGATTGTGGGTGCCGGTTCTGGGATTGGGAGGACCCGCTCTGGGGCTGGGAGTCCAGGATGAGCTATGATGGGATGTTCTGGGATTGTGGGCAGCGCTGATAATTGCCTCCCCTTCCTACACCTGTGCATCTTCCTCCCCTGTTTCCTGCACCACCACATCCCTTGCGTGACAAATCCATCCGGTGGGGGTAAGTCTATCAGTGATAGCCCCTGAACCAGCCCCACCCCTACATGCAAACCCTAGCAAACCCTAAACCATGACACAAGCCAAGGGGTGCTGGTGGTGGCTGCGCTTTCCCACCCCTGCAGAGCCCCCTCCCCTGCTTTCTGCACCACCACACCCCTGGCTGGACACCTGATTATGCACTCACTGGTGTGAAGAGCTCACAGCCCCCCCCAGATTTAGGGCTTAGGGTATGGGGTATATAGGGCACGAACTCACACCCATATGAGCTCCCAGGGGTTTGCTGCACCCCATTCACTTGTCACATATGCTCTCAGCTGCCCATGTCTTGCACACAAAGTGTGGTGTCTTAGGAGTGTAGGGGTACAGGGTTTAGGGTTTTAGGGTTTTACGCACCTCACCGCCACCGCCCTGCTGATGAACTCTGTCATGGGTGCGGCGTTGGGCGGAGCAACTGCTGCAGCGGGGGCACAATACTGAGTTAGGAAATCCCTAGGGTTCAGCCACTAGCTTGAGTGACTCAAGCAGAGCCCAAAAGCAGGAAAACGCGTTACGGGACAAGAAGAGGTCAAGGCCTTAGGTCTTAGACAGGTGCTGCGCCAAAAGCTGCTCTACCCTAACGTAGGGCCCTGTTGTCTAAGGCTCTGAGCATCATGCTATTTCTGCAGCTCACTGGCAAAATGACAACCCCGCCAACGGGCCTTAACCTCGTCCATGCGCCCAGGAGGCGAGGTTACCACTGTTTAGGGTTTCAGATTAGGGTTTAGGCAGTGTCAAGCTTGACTTAATTTGACCATGGTATGCATACCCGCGCTGTTCGCAATGCTGTCAACGCTGACAGCGATGTTAACGGTAACACCTACACCCCGCCGTTGCGTCAAGGGCCTCAGGTGCCGACCCTCCCGCCGCTGGCCCTCGGCGCCAGCATCGGCAAGTTGGCGCACGAGCTCCGAGTGACCGCACGTCACCAGCACCTCTGCATCCGTTGGCCACGCCCCTAGTGAGTGCACATACGTAGTGGGTCCTCCATACTAGTGGGTGCTTCATAAAATTGTGTGCAGGCGTGCGCACGGGCCCGGGGTCATCTGTGCCCTTGCAAGGGGGCCAGCACGGCAGCTCGATGGGTGGGAATTCCAGGCACCACGCTGGGATGGAACCATAGTCGGCATTGGGTCACGAAAGTGGATTAATATGGAGAAGAAGAGTATCTACTCACCCATGGCTCTACACAGTGTCCGCACGACCTGCTGCGCGCTGTCCAGCACCCCCGGGATGCCTGTGTGTAGCTGAAACGACTCGCTGGCGACGGGGCTCACTGGCATCGCTGAGCCGAAAGCGGGGTTGACGAACCAGTTTTACTACATATAAGGATGGGTTGGTGCTGGATACTTGTCATAAACCTGCAGCAACCACACGCTGTTTGGGTTTTTAAAAGGTTGCAATGCACATGCATGCATGCAAGCATGTGTAGGGGGTAAGAAACTAACAGGCAAGGAGCTGTAGCAGCGTTTTGTCCTGGAAAATGGGCAAAAACACTTCAACAAACTTAAGTAACAACAGCAATGGAGTCGAACGCGAGTTTGTTGAGCAACCACCTACCTTTGCGGGATTGGCGCGGGTTGCCACCATGCAATCCCTGTTTGCACGCGCCGAGAAACTGTCCCCCTGACACTCGCTCTACAGGCAAATAGAGCGGCAACGAAACCTCATATCAGATTGTATCAGGTATTTCGGTGTAACAGGCAGGGCGAGTACTTCATAAACAAGAGTCGGTTCACACTGGTATTGAAGGGCTTCATGGGTAACGCAAGCACAGTCCTAGCTCAAAAGCCACTGTTGCACACACAAATCACAGACTTTGACAGTTGACGTTAGCCGGAGTTTTGCAGTTATTTGGGCGCAGGTGCTGAGTGCTATGAAGCGTATGCCGTGTGTCTGGCACAGGACTGGGCAAACCTAGCTTAAACCAAATCAGCTCTAGGGCAGGTGCAGGGCGCTGACAGGACCTGCCCAGCAGGTGAAGGGTGTGTTACACCTTACAGGGTGTGTTATACCTTCTTAATTACTGGGGTACCCCTTGTCTCAGGTGTACCTATGCCACGATGCACACTTAGCTGATTTCCTTGCAAGATAGGTGCAGGAAGAGGCAGCAATTGGTGGCTTTATTGTTCACACAGCCTATGTATGATCATGATAGGCTATGATACCCCACAAATTGCACCCACCAAAAGTGGCCACTGTCCTGCGCTCATGCCCAACGCTGACCACTGTGCTTTTAGTGCTTTTGCATGTTTGCAGTCTCGTACCCGCACAGAATGCTTCCAGGATGTTCACAGGAATATTACACTGTAGGAAAGAGTGCATGTGCGGGCCAAGCAAGGCTTCAACCCGCAACAGCCCGTTTGAAGCAAAACTGCGTACGCGTATGTGAATTTCAAATAGTTTGCAGCCGCAAGACTTAGTGCTAAACAAGCCCAAGATGTATCCCTTTCAAAAGTGCGCATAGTTGTTTCGCATATTTTGCATCTGCAGCTGCTGCGCAGAACAACAACTGGGTTGTACAGCTTTCAGCGCACAAACTGGGCGGGCAATTAGCTCTTTCAGCCCTGCCTTGCAACGCATACCACGATGGCAAGGGGGGTGGATACAAGCCAGTTGACAGGCAGACTGGGGCCTGAAACACCACAAGCAAGCAGCTAGGCGGGGGATTTTTGCGCAGCCACGTACCACGATATGCGCAGGGGTCGCACAGCCTCCAGCATACAAACCTAGACACGCAATAAGCTTTTTCAGGTATGCTTTGCGTGTCCAGGTTCTTGCGCTGAAAGCTGAACCGCCCTGCGCCCCTCGTGTACGTGACTGCCCACTAAAAATCCCCCAGTGCAGCTGCTGCTGGTGTTCTCAATTGAAGCAGAAGCCCCAACCCCCACAGTGCCCGCCACCTGGCTTGTACCCACCCACCTCGCCACCGTGGTACCCAACCACACTCAGCTGTCAAGGGAACCCCTCTGGCGGTCAGCCAGCTTCTTGTCTAGCTTCTTGTCTATGCTCTCCAGGGTGGCTTGCATTTCTTTAAGGGTGTTGATCCACCCGTCATGCGTCACATCCAGTGCCGCCGTTCTGGCCACATATCCCTCCTGTTTACCCGCCACAACCCCCAACCTCCCCGAAATACCCCTTAGCTCCCCCGCAACACTCCCCAGCGTGGTGTCCATCGCCTCGAGCCTGTGACTGGTGTCCCGGGGGCTCCCAGCACGGACGGCGTCCGCTTGGCTGTAGCTGCTGGCCACCCCAGAACCGGCGGCGAGGGTCTTTGTAGCATTTGACCTGCGACCTCTGTGTGGCAGTGCCCCAGTGAGATGACGCTCAGATCTGACGGCTGGTGCGCCAGTCCTGCAACAGAGAACCCACCTCAAAGTTGGCCGTGGCACATATGGCAAACCCTAATTAAACCCTAAACCCTGGGGGCTGGTGCGGCTTTCTTGCAACAGAGAAGCCAACTCAAGGCTTTGGGCCATAGCAAATCCTTAACCCTGAACCAACCTCACAAGCTGGCCATGGCAAGCAACAGGTGTCCTGCCACTCTGTGGGTGAAGCGGGTTCCGACATCATTCCTGCCAAGTATGGCAAGGGTGAAAAACACCTTGTCTGTGCACTCCTTTATGCCCCCCAAGCACTTCACCCCGACAAAATACCGAAGCATAGACTGTGCACCCAATTTTTGTTCTTCTGTTCGTGTATCAAATAATAAACCCTAAACCCTAAAACCCTAATCCTATAACCCTGAACATAGGCTAGCTGAACCAGTTGCGCGCCTAAACGGGCTGCTACGGGACCTAGTGCCACCTCCCCTTCGCTCATGAAAGTGGAAAGTGGCTTGGTAACAATTACCAAAAAACGTTGTAACTGTTACCCAGCAAACAGTGACAAGGGTAACTGCACATGCCATATGCATGCATATGCCATATACCCTTGGCAACTGGTAACACGACCTAGGTAGCCTTGGTAACAAGTGAAGAGCTTCCTCCAACTCCCTTTCGCTCTGAGCTAGTTTTCATCCTACCCAAAGCCCACTGTAACTTACAGTGCTAGCAACCGTTACCATACCTGGTGAACCCTTGTGACAACCCGGCCCTCCCAGTTCGAGCAAGCCGCCCTGCAACGTCATGCGCCACTACAGTCCTGGCAAGCGGGGCAGACGGCCTCCTGGCAGCCGTGAGCGTATAAGTGCACGGCCGAGCCTTGATGGTCGCCATGGTCATGGCTACAACAGTTTCGTGCAACTCCCAAAGCACTCGATGGCCCTTCAAACCGGATCGCCAAGGGTTGAAAAGCGGTAATGCAAATAGGGTTGTCGCAGTGAGGGAACGTGCACTTGGCCTCGCCCAATAATGTGGCGGGGCGTTGGCTTGCAGTACTTTTGTAAAGAGCCCCTAGAAAATGCAAAAAACTGTTTACATTAAAAACAAGCAGCATAAAAGGAAAACCCAGCCACTTTTACTTCCAAATACTGCCGTCTGGAAAGACCTGCTACATGACAAATACAAAGGAAAATATTTTTTTGAGCGCGCAGCTGGTTTGAAAAAGTGGTACCAACTTGCTACGTGACACTTAAAAAAGAGATGCGACTGAAGGTGCAGCTGGGTTGGTGAAGTGATAGCAACCAGTGTTTGCCAGCCCACCTGAGCGGGAGCAGCTGCGCAACCAGCACCCCCCATCACACAGCACCCCAACGCCCCCCATGCCACACCCACCACCACCGCCCCATCACCCTCACATCGTTGGGGAGCACAGGTGACACAGTGGTCAGCACACGATACCCACCACCACCACCGGCCCACCCCCATCACGCACCCCCTCACAGCGACCGCCTACCATTGGGCAGCGGGTCACCGCCCCACCCACACTCTCCCTTCCCACAGCCCCAATGTAACACGTGGCAGCAAGCCTGTAGCCCTCCCCCCCCATACACACCCTCTCCCCTGCACTCCACCATGGATGCATCCCCTCAGAGCGCCGATGTGACAGGTGGCAGCGGGTCAGCCTCCCCCCTCACAGCGCCGATGTGACAGGTGGCAGCGGGTCAGCGCGCGTCTCCTTAAACAGGGTGCTGATGGCCTTGAAGGAGGGGTACTGCAGGGGGGGGGAAGGGGGGTGGTGGGGGAGGCAAGGGGTTGGGGGGTGGGGCCTTGAGGGAGGGGTACTTCGGACTGACGCGCGCTGACCCGCAGGGGAGGGGTGGTGGGCACTAATGGGGGAGCCAGAGGGGAGGGATGACCGCCAAACCTCATGGCAAGTCCCACACACGGATTCCAAACAATGCTCCTAACATCAAACCCCAATTGCCATGGTGACCCCATACTGGGTCCCCATATGATATCATCAGACGGGCAGTACTCCCACGCCCTCCGAAATACCATCTCAAACCCATAGCATTCTGCCGCAACACCGGCAAACCCCACCCACCTGCCACTCCATCACATGGAACGAGCCAAACTTTTGCAACCCCCAAAACCTTTTAAAAATAACCCTACTGATTTTACTTATAGCCCTACCTGCGTTGACCCCATCATCTGGAATGTCGCCATTTCACTGGTGGCCAAAAAGGCCCCGCTCTGTGCCAGGCGAGTCAGCGCCACCTGGCGGTCCCCCAGGCGCTGTGAGGACACCCCATCAACGATGATGTGGACCTCATACCCTTGCTCTGCAGGCAGGGGAGTTGGGATGGGGTGGGTTTCAAGGATTTTTGAGGAGGATTTGGAGGGTTTAATTGGGATTTGCGGGGTTTGGAAGCAAGAGTATGTGCGTGGCAAAACAGGGTACGGGTAACACATGCGGGCCAGTGGCACATGGCGCTTCCCTCAACCCAGGACACCCCGTCAACGATGATGGGGACCCCTTAATCATTCTCATGCTGATGGGGGGGTGGCAATTTTGCGATTTCGTGCGTGTGGGGTTTGTGGGTTTACATGCAAGGTGATGGGCTTGGTGGGCGCATGCGGGGAATGGTGTGCACAGGCCAGAAGGGGGATACAGCCTTGAACAGGCATTGGTGGGAGCAGACAAATGAAATGTGCCCATCAGAATACGTTAATGAGGGGGTTTGCAGGGCTTAACAACGACAGATAGAGTTTTCCTTCGTTTACCGTACATGCCAAGTGCACATGGACTTCCACTGAAAGCGGGCAGGGAAAAGGTAAGGGTTTAGGGTTTGCGGCTTAGGGTTTAGGGTTTGGGGGCGCACCTATGAGATCCAGTGTGGTCTGGAGCACACACACGTGCGTCTCGATACCCACAATCAGAACCTGCGCCACGCACATGCGGCCATGCATCAGTGCCCACACATCCTTAAGACAAGCTGTAAGCGCCCACACATATCCTGGAAAAAAAGTGCCTGTTCTCACTATTTTCCTCCTACCTTTTTCACATGTGCAAGCTTCCCTTGCATGTGGTCTGCCACCTCTGGCACTGCAGGGGGCACACACCAAGCTTTAGGGTTTTGGGGTTCACAGCATTTACCCTAATGGTATTCAGGGCGTGCCACGAATTCCATGTGCCAGATGGCGAAAGCTCATGACTTCGGATTTAGGATATTAGCAAGTGCTGATGACCAGGGTTACAAACCCCAATAGAGTTATCCAGCAGGGTGCCTAGGGTTTTGCTCACCCATCATGCTGAACACGGTCTTGGCCACCACCAATGCGCCAGGTGGCATACACTCATGACCAGAAATTGTGCTTCTTGCACTAGAATTTCACTCACCCAGCGTGACTACCACAGTGTGCTAGGGTTGAAGTAGGGTTTTGCTCAGGGTTTGCTCACCCATCATGCTGAACACGGTCTTGGCCACCACGGGTGCGCCAGGTGGCAGGTGCTCACTGAGCTCAGCCACAGTGGGTCCTAGGGCTTTAGGGTACTGCTCCGTCACCACCACAGGGATGTCCATCACGTGGGCAACGCGCACCTGCACAAGGGGAGAAGAAAAAATGGAATTCAGGTACAAGAGGAGGCAATGTTTTGTTTTTCAAATGCAAGTACCCAGGACTTGAAAGCTTGCAGGCTCACAATTGGCACAAAGGTTTTTTATGCATACGGTCATTGCCAGGCGGCGCGCACAGTGCAAGGGTAAATGCCCGTCTTGCTGCGCCATTCAGTATCACCATTTACTTGAATAACCAATTCCACTGACTGCAAATTCACACAAGCAGCCCACTGAAGCGTGTGGGATTGGTCCCCACCTTTGCGGCATACCTAAGGTGATGGGCTTTAAGTTGCGCTCCTGGATGCGGCACGCTGTGCAAGGGTCACCATGTACCCAAATTAAATTGGATTCAAAACACACAAGGAATTGCAGGGGATCGGTCACAGCCACTCACCATTCGCTTTGCGGTGTCGATCACAGCCGGCATGCCTGCAATGACGGGCCTGAACCGCTCCTGTATGTCGCACACAAACAGGGCAGTTTCACTGGCAACGAGCTTGCCCAGGCGAGCCATGGCGCCACTCATGTGGACCTGCAAGGAGGCATGGCAACAATTAGGGTCTATTTAAGGTACTTTGTGCTTGCCCTAGGGTTTGCGCTAGCACCAAGCTTGCACAGACGAGCCAACGGTCACTTATGTGGACCTACGAGGCAGCTTGACACACAAATTGGGGTGTGTTTAGGTATTAGATTTTGTGCATGACACCACAACAGGGTTTGGTAAGTGTGGATGTCGCAGGGTTTGTGGATGGTAACAGCATGCTTCAGGTGGAATAAAAGCTTGCTGGCCTGGGTGTCTTTAGGGTATTTACTGCACGCCGTAAGGGTCTTGCTTAGGGTATCCATTGCGTTGTTGGGGAGTGCTTTAAATCGGTGTTTGTTGTGGTACGTCGCTGCTGTGGCCAAGGCGACAGCGGGAGAGACACTATCAATGCCACAGCCAAGCCGTGTGTGTGCTGGTATGGGAAAACATTTAGGGTTTGGGTGAGAGCAGGATGCGCTAACAGCTAAGCTGCTGAAGGTGTACACAAAAAAGGTTAGGAGGTTTTAATGGAATTTTTACTGTCTCTGGAAAGGCATTGTGTCGTATGCGCGCCTAGCAAACCCTGCCAGTGCATGCGTGGGTGCGCGGCAAGGACCCTTTCGATCCGCGGCTTCGACTTCTCATTTGCAGATGTAATTTGTAATAGCCATGTCTAGGGTGGTCTGCAAGTGCAGGAGCGGGACAGCCTAGCGGGTCTATGTACGCATGCATGTGCAAGGGTGCATATGCATGCATATGTCGTTTGCGCGTCCATCCAAAGAACAAGGCATAGGCATAACCACAGATATAGAAACATGATCACCACCTTGCGGTTTCGAGGAGAACCAGAACAGCCTGGCCTTGAAAGGGCCACTCGCCTTCCAACCAACGCCTTGTAAGTTGGCAGTGTGCTTCCAACCATGCAGCAATGCAGAAGGCTGATTGCAGACCAGAAAGACACAAGCAGCAGGCAAAATCAGAAATTTGCTCCAAGCTTGGGTTTGCTTTGTCAGTTGCACGGCTGTCGTCGCTATCTAGCTAGCTAAATCAGTTGCAAATTAGCCTAGGGGGTAGTGGGGGCGCAGTGTACTAGGGTTGAGCCTAAACCCTAACCCTGGTCCATGCAATGCATAGGTCCGACCTTGAAGAGGTTGCAAGCATAAACCCCTTGGTACTCAAAATGCACCCGACATATCGATAACATATGGAAACGCACAGCAGCGCAATACAAACCAGCTGCTGGTGTTACTGTTGGCATTGCGGTACAACCCCCGCGCAACCGTTGCAGACCATATGCAAGGCAGGCGCTGTGGATTATCGCAATGCAGAGGTCAAAGGAAAACACTGCCTATGCATCCCAATCCACTTCCTCTGCATGGCGTCTGCTTCGCAGTGCCCAGAGCTTATTGCTTCAGCGGGGTTGGTGTTTGGAAGAACGTTGTTGCACATGTAAACAATGCAGACGCAGCCACAAATTTTCCAACAATTTATTTGTGCCAATTTCCAATGACCACCCGGTGATTATTGAAAGGACAACATCAGCCCAGGAGGCAAGAGATCACACGCGGGGGCATCGTGATGTAGGATTGCCTTGCCAGGCATTTTGTGGCTGCCACGCTCAGCGATGAACTACCAACCAGTGTTTAGGGAAAATGCGCTATTGTGCGAGGTGTGCAGCAGATGGCTTGCTATCACAGTAACCCTCTAGCAGCAGAGCGCCAGCAGCAGAGCATGTGCAAGTGTGACCAGTCCGTTCACTGCTTGGCAATCCCTCTCAGTATATGCTAAAAACCAAGTCTGCTCCATGCCCACAAGCGAGACTTCATAGCAGCATATCTACCACCCCATCATGTGTGCACTTCTCAAATGTTTGCAAACTTTGGGGGGGTAATGGCATGTGCAGGCATGTGCCCAGCCACACCTGGAAGACACTGCTAATTTACCTGCTTTGTATTGCAAAATTACGTGCATGCACACGCAATCTGGGAACAACCAACCTGGGTGGCGGCGGATTGCATGAGGTGTGCAGCTCTTGCAGCTGCTGTGGCCCTGGAAAGCACCTCGCTTATATCCTCCACGCAGGTGCCATCGTTCTCCGCGCGCTGCCCTTCACGAAATTTCACGTCATGCGTCACGCAATCAGCGAGGTGGGTGCGCCCGCCGCCTCGCCGCCGTGCAGCGCACGACCGTGCTGCACCCCCAGGCGGCGGTGGATATCCGTGACAGCGGCGGTCTCCATTGCCTGCCGCGCTGACTGGGATACAGTCAGAGTCGATTTAAAATGTGCTGGCGCTCGTTGGGCAGGGTTACAGCTTTGCAGCAGAGGAAAGAAACGCTACAAAAGGAGGCTGGCAGTTCTTCTTTGGCTGCAACTGAACTTGATGAGCCCGTTAACTGACACCGCGTACCGGTTAGCCCTCGGCAGGAGTGCCCCAGATCTCCACCAAGCATCCTTGGACGCAGCCCCAGTTTCCAAGGTGAGGGCATATACCCATGGCAGCTGCTGCCTCATACGTCGGTTCGGCCGGTGGTGTGATCCTGACTGGAAAACCAGTTGATACCTGTTATGTGCCTTGAACACGGAATGCAGTTGGTATGTTGCTTTGTGTGACCATTGTGTTTGGCAATGCAGGCATTTTTTGACCCAACCAACCACCTCACTTGAAAGAAGTTTCCAAAACTGCCACTAAAATGACGCCCGCACACGACGCACAGCTAATTGCAAAGGTAAGCTACGCCTCTTGTTTCTCATATCCATTTTGGTGGTTGTGGCAGCTCATCTCACACCTCTTTTGCTGCTCCCCAGTACTTTGGCAAAGTCACATCAAAGATGGCCTCAACGACCGCCCGGCCACACAACGGCTTCTCCACGTCGATGGCAGTGTATGACCGCACACTGTCACAGCAGCTCTCTGTGAAGGAGGCCTCTGCGCTGATGCAGGCCAAGAAGGCTGTGTTTGTGGACGTTCGGGACATGTATGAAGCAGAGAAGACATGTGGGTCCTGTGGTTTTGCCTGCGCCACAAAAAGAAGTGCTCTGCACCTGCCACACGCTGAAATTCCGTAAGTCCCTGTGGTTAAGTTCTCATACAAGCTGGTGCCAATTCACAGGCAAGATCCCAGACGCAGTGACCGCTCCCCGACACCTCCTCGCCTCTGTGGCCGATAGCAGCTCGCCACTCTTCAACTCCCTTTTCGCGGACAAGTCCAGGCAGTACGTCCTCTACTGCTCCAACGGGGACAGGTATGCTGCCCTGTACCACAATCACTAGTTTGAAGTGCCTGATTGCTGTGGGCATGGCATGTTGCTTGCGTGGTCGCCCAGACACATGTCACTTGCCACCCCGAGCCGAGTCAGCCACTCACGAAAACTCCCCACTGCAGGTCCAAGGCCGCGCTGGCCACAATGCAAGGACTGGGGTTCAACAACGTCAAGTCGCTGTCGTCCTACAAGGACTGGGTGCGGGAACAGGCGCCGGTGCAGGCATTCACAAGGTGGGATTCACTGCTGGAACGATTGCTTCCAGCCTGTCGAGTGGGGTGTTGGCTTTAGGCCAACGATTGCTGAAAAGGCCGAGGGGGCTGCTAAACCACCCTTGATACAGTCCCAACAACCCCAATTTACTGAACCGATTCGCCTTTTTCCTGCAGGCCATCCACCCTGCTGAGCTCAATGGGTCGTGTGCCTGCCTCCGCCCTCCCTCGCCCAACCGTGAACGGAGCCCGCGTCAGCATGGCCAACCTATAAGCTTCATCTCCTGGGTACCAACAGGGTGACATCAACCGCTTGAAACGTCTTGAAACGAACCTACTCTTCTCCTCCGACAACTGGACAGAATTGCTGCCACATGGCGTGCTTTTGGGACCTTAGTATTAGGGCTGGTCTTAGATGTGTTTGGAGTCCTGTCCCTTGCGTGAAAACAAGGCAATAAAGAGTGTAAGAGGAAGGGCAAATTGTTTGCAAGCCAAGATGGCCATTTATTTGTACAATTACTGAGCGCAAAGCAGTGTTGGAGTGTAGGGAGCCAGTGTGGCAGTGAACAGTATGAGTGTATATTTGAGTGTGTATCGATGAGGGAACCAGCGATTGAGATCAAGTGTGAGATAGAGAGCTATGTGTATTTAGCAGTTTGCAATTAAACCCTTGAAAGCTTTGGAGCAATTGTGACATGCTGTTACTTTGAACAGTGAACAGGAAAAAGTAGGATGCGCTACCAACAGCTTGGTATCAACATGACAGCCTTTGTAGTCCCACCTGCTGCAGCTGATAACAGCGACTCAATCGGGTGATCTATATCGCTGCCAGTCTTGTGCAAGCCTTTGTAGGGACCTGTAAGACAGAACAGCTGCCTTGTGTCGACACACTTTGCCTTCCCAGTTCTGAATCAGCCAACCATCAATGGTTGGCTGATTGATACGCAATACACTGACAGTTGTGGTTGTACAGATTTGTGTACCCTCAAATCCCTTATGAAGGCAACATGCAGAAATCTACTCTCATACAAAAAGTCCACGCCACTTGCTGGTATAGGTGATTAACATATTGAGCCAAGCTGTTATCGCTGTAACATTCACGTAAAGCAAGCTTTCCATTACTATGTGCAATGCACAAGTTGTCCAAAAATAGAAAACACCCCTGCAACGTCGTGCTAGTCTAGTCTACTGTCTAAGGAAATGCTGTCAACTCCTCTGCAAGGTGACAGAATATAACATATGGCAACATCTGCTGAAAACCTAGCTACAACACATCTTCGACTTGTACCTTTTGGGCTGCAAAGCCATATGCATACGAAACCCCCCTGGCATGCAAAACGCCCCTGTGCTGATCATAGCTATAGTCTTGCTTACTCACTGACTGGAAGAGGGGAAAATAGAGGAAAAAACTAATAAACTACTGATTTCAACAACAGCAAAACAGTCTCCGACACACAGGCGCCAATCTGACAACGCCAACTCTGCCTTGCCCATACAATGATGACCAGGATCTGAAGAGCCGCCAGGGAGTATGTTCCTGGCCATGGAATCCTTCCTTAGGTTTCATCCTGAGCCATCATAATGAATGCCTAGAATGTGTCCCACAGGTAGTCCCCTTTGGCCCTGCCATTGTGGCCACCACATTCTGCCAACACCCTTTTAAACTGAAATGTTTGATGCTCCCGCTGGTCCTGAAATCCTTTGTTAGGGCTTCAACATATCCTGCCCCCCCCCCCCCCTCCCCTGTTGCCCAAGCCACTGTGGCCTTCAAACCCTTTGCTAGGGTTGCTGCACAAACTCGCTGGCCCCAGCTGGAACCCAATGTCAGGGTTTCTGCATGTCGTCGCTGGCCATAAAAAACCCTTTGACAGGGTTTCAGCATATCTTGCCCGTATCCCACAGGTGCCCCCCCTTTGCCCCCCCTATGGTTGCCGCCACGTTCTGCCCCACCAGGGCCAGGGTTGACAGCGCCAGCAGTATGGCCATGCTGAACACAATGAGGCTGCGGCGCCTGCAGGGTACGGAAATGGGTTACAGACAAACAAACAGAAAGGCATTTGTCTGTTTGTTTGTTTAAAAGGGGCCACTGGGTGAAAATAGGGGCGGCACAGTTTGGAAAGGGGAGGGGACGGCTGGTGCCTGCAGGATGGCTATGCCACCAAACGTCTAAAGGCTGCAGCGCCAGGGGAGCGCGGGATCAGCGACACTGTTTAGGGTTTTAAGGGTTTGGCAGCGCCAGTAGTGTGGCCATGCTGAACACAATAAGGCTGCGGCGCCTGCAGGTGGGAAGGTTGATTGGTGAAACGAGGGGCGACAATGGGGGACAAGGGGTGTGGAGGACTGGTGCGCGCATGCGCGGGGAGGGAATGCAAGGCGCTGGCCAGCCATAAAACCTAGGCCAGCGCTAGGGTTGACAGCGCCAGCAATGTGGTCATGGTGAACACAATGAAGGCTGCGAGGCACAGGCAATGGTCACCAGTCACCCCCTGTACATACACAACCTTGCCACACCCTGCCCCAGCACTCACCCCATGTGCTGCAGGATCCTGTACATGGCCAGCTGCCCAGCCCACGTGACCAGCAGGCCAATCACAAACATGGCGGCGCCGTAGTCCCAGCTGCACCACACAAAGGGACGATAACCCTCAGTCAGGGTTTGCCCGGGGTGGGGGGGATTCAGAGCCCCACCAACATTGACGCAGGGGAAGAAGGGCATTGGTTGAAGTTGGCTGGGGTGGTGGGTTCACAGCACATTGAAAAGACCCTTCGCTAGGTTTGGGCGGTGTGGAGGGTTTCAAGACAGCACAGAAGACATTCAAAAGACCCTTAAGCGATCTATGACCCACCGCAGCTCTTGATGAGAATCATCGCCAACGCCGACAAGCCCTAGCGTAGGGTTCTGTGGTTCAGCAAACCCTAGTTGCACACCTGATTTGCCCAAAGGATATGAACACAACGCTGGCCGATGCTGCTGTGAAGAGGATCATTGTGGCGCTGGTGGCTGCAGACACCTCCGGCAACACGCCCATCTCCAGCATCAGCGGACCCTGCAACGGGGTTTGCGATTGGGGTTTAGCATGAGGCAAATCGAGCGCGAGTCAGCATATAACACAGCCCACCACCTTGCAACCCCATATTTCCTCACCTTTCTACCCACCTTTGCCCAAATCCTGGACATTGCAGACTACAGCCCGGCATCAGAACACAGCAGGAGGTAGGTAGGCCATTAAACCCGCTTCACACCCGCCACCAATCATCACCCCCCCACTCCCCCGCCACCGAGCACAGCAGGGGATAGGTCAGCGCCCACCCGCCCTCCGGCAACCCACCATCCCCCCACCCACCACCCACCCACCACACCTCCCCTCTCCCCCCTCTCCTCACCTTGACTATCCCC
Source organism: Heterotrichella gracilis (assembly GCA_032358255.1). Classification (NCBI taxonomy): domain Eukaryota; class Xanthophyceae; order Tribonematales; family Xanthonemataceae; genus Heterotrichella; species Heterotrichella gracilis. Next base: position 96,462 of record JAULBX010002889.1, read on the forward strand.
CCTCCAATCCCGAACATGCCTGCGCACAGCCCCGCCACCGAGCACATCAGTGGGTAGGTGAGGGTGGTGCGCGCTGACCAAGCCACATCCCCCTCGCACCCGCGCCACCCAAGGTACTGCTGGAGCAGCATGAGGCGAATCAGCCTGGGGCGCACAATAAAGTAATGAAGTGAAATGCTTTTTAAGGATCATGGAGAGTAGGCCAGTGGCTTTTAACTCTAGAGCCATAAACTAAAAAATGGCATGGGAATGAAAAGAGGAAAGGACATTTTGAAGACTGTGATAAAAGTATTACCTAGTGCGCAACTATGACCGCCATTAATGGAAGCACAGACATGTTGCGGCCAGTAGGCGACAAACCCCAAACCCTAACAGTACACTTTAAACCCTAATGATTACCTTGTTCGCACCACCGCCATCATGACCGCCACCAGGGGGAGTATTGACAGGGTGGCGGCCCAGTAAGCAACCGACCCACACGCCACCTGCTCCTTGGCCAAATCTGAAGCAACAACAGCTGCAAGGGGGAGGGGGGCAGGGGTACAGTTTGTTGGAGAATCACAACTTTGGAAACAATCATCATTGTACCAAATGGCAGCGGGAAAGATTGCTCGTCTGGCACACATTCGACCAGGGTTGAGGGTAAGGATGGTGGCCCGAAAAGCCATTATTGCCAAGGTCTGAAGCAACACTGCTGCGGGGGGAAGAGTGAGGGTTTGAACCAAAGGTGCGAGCAGGGGTGCCATCCTCGGTCCTTGTGCACTTTTGGGGGACTGATATTTGTGACGGGGGTTAGGAGAATGCCCCTTTAGACATGGATGCTTACAACGTCAACTGTAGGTCATTGGACACTTGCTCCATTAGGGCAAGGGTTTAGATTTTAGGGTACTATTCCCCCACCTGCAAACAGTAAGATGAGTGCCCCCAGCTTCTCCCATGGCACCTGGCGCTGGTTGGATTCCACATACCTGCGCAACACAACCCGGACAAGGGATTAGGAGTTAGCGAGTACAGCACCAGGCACCCATTTGACAGCACAGGCTCCCTTGACCTTGGCATGATGTTGTCCTCACCGCCACCTCAACCATAATTAACGTCACCCTGAAACCCTACAACTGTACGCACGCGCCATCTCGCATTCCTTTGTGAAGCTGCGCTTGACAATCTCCAGCAGGGTGTGACTCAGCACCTCACGAGATGATGCCCATGGCCCCAGCCCTAACGCTACACCATATGGACATTAAACCTATCTACATCATGCGCCGCTCACCCCAAACCCTAGAAGTGATCCCCTTCAAACCCCAAAACGCACCGCGCCATCTCGTATTCCGTTGTGAAGCTGCGCTTGACATCCTCGGGCAGGGTTGGCTTGAGCAGCTCCCGAAACGATGCCCATGGCCCCGAGGCGCGGCGTGGCGCTGACATCAGCACAGGCTCATGAGATCCTGCCACGTCAGCATGACCTGGCAAAGAGGTTACGCCTGGCGCACCCGCATGTTCGCCCCCTTGGTGGGGAGGGTCCGCATCTGGGCTCCCGAATTGGCGGGGGTCCAGGTTTGGGGTGGGGGCTGGGCGGGCGTTGAGGGGGATTTCGGGGGTGGCTGGCGCCGCGATTGCTGGCGGGGAGTAGGTCAAATCCCCAGTGCTGGTGAACGGGGATTGGGGATAGGATTTTGGGCTGTCTGGGGAGAAGATTTCGTGGGAGTTGTGGGATCCCAACAGCGGCTGCATGCTGTTGGAGGTCGAGAGGGGGGTGGATCTGCGCATGGAGCTGGAAACCCTCTGTAGGGATTTGGTGATGGCGGTGTCGATGTCGCCCAGCAGGTCGCCTGTGCATGCACATTCCATAACATTGCTCATTATCATTTCTAGTCTTTTGTGATCAATGTTGCAGATTGCAAATCGCGATCACAGATCATGGACCGCGGCAGGATCCATGATCCTCCCTTCTCACCTGCGTGCACATCCTCCCCCCCATGCGTCTTGGCCAGGGGCGCAGGCAGTCCCCTGTCCTGCTGCTCCCTCTCCAGGTTCTCCTTGGCATACTGCTGCCTCCCCTTGGCCGCAAGCTTGAAGGTCATGTAGGTGAGGATGGCGCAGAGGAGGGTGGTGGTGACGCACACCGGGGCAAGCTGCGGGGAGGGGAAATAGTTATTTCTAAATTTAAATATGGACTGACAGAAGAAATGGAATTGGAACATATTTGTTTTTTGTCTAGTTTATGTTATTAACTTGCATGTCGTGTATGTTGCACAACTGGGTGGCGGAGACACACACCGGGAGGCAAGCGCTGCACGGGGGGAGACAATATTTAAACCATGTTTTCAATGTTACTTGAATAAGAGCCTTCTTCCGTGATCGAGGATGGCGCACAGCGGGGACCATCACGCTTGTGAACCCCAAACCCCTAAACCCTAAGGATCTCACCTTGTTGAAATACCCTCCCGCCACCGCCCCAACAATGGTCGCCGGCTCCATGACCAGTATGAGGTTCCAGTCTATGAGGGGGCCTGGCCTCAGGGGGTGCTTCTTAGGTAGGTTGACAACCAAGTTTGCCAGGGCACCCGCCACCACTGTGAGGTTGGAGAGGGCTACCGCTGGCTTGGTGCCAAACCCTACAGGAGGGTAATGACTTTTTACTAACGAGTCGTTGATGACTTCACATTGGGTGGAGTGTTGTGGTGTTGAGCCTTGCAGGTGGAGGAGGTGCAGGGGGGGGGGTGTTATGGTGTTTCTTAGGCAGGTTGACCAGGTGGGTGCGCCACAATGGACAGCTGGTTTGGTGGCAAACCATGCAGAGGGTGATGACGCCAAGGGTTGGTTTCTTGGGCGCTGCATGTGCACCGCTGCCTGCCTAAGCTGCTAGAACGCATGCATGCATCTGACTATCACCAGCATGCATGCATATGGGGTGGGGGGTGTAGGGTTTCGCACCTAGCACCACAATGTAAAGCGGCACCAGCACACCGCCACCACCAATGCCACCGCCAGCCGCCACGAACAGCGCCACCGCCATTATAGCAAACGCCGCCAGGTCCCGGCTGTCTAGAGGCCACAAGGGTTTGTGGTTGAATGCCGAAAATTGGCGGGAAAGCACCTGGCCTTGACCCAAACCAAGCCACGGCCACCTCTGCCCTCCGTCCACGTCAAGTGGTGAGTCGTGACCGTCATTGAGGGACCAGAAAGTAGCATTGTGTTGTGGTGACAACAGCTGGTGGCTGGAGGGAAGCGTGAGGTTGTTTCCCGTGGAGGCATCGGTATCAGGTCGGCTGTGTATCTCGGCGTTGAGGTCTGAAAAGTGCCAGAGCAGCAGGGAGAGTAGGATAAAAACGCTGGCAAAATAGCAGGGTATCCACATCCTGCTCGCAACCAACGCCTCGGCCTTACATGGGTTTATGCGGCTTACCACGTTTTTCAAGGTGTGTTTCAAGGCATGAGTCAGCAGCAGATTTGGGCACGAGTCAGCAACAGCAGCCCTTTGCCTTTGGCGAAACACAAACCAAGAGACCTGAACGTCACAAGGAAAGGTCACCCATGTCATGTATCACTCGTTTAAACGGAAGTTCGTTGTTCCGAGGAGGGGATGCCGTCAGGAACAGATCCCACCGTCCGCCGAATGCATAGGCGGCCAAGGCGGCGGCATCCCATCACGGAATTGTTGCATGGCATCAAGTTGAGAGGGCTGGTGTTGAAAGCCTTTCAGAAAGGGCGTGGCCTGTTGTTTTACCCGGTCTCCTATCCATATCCCTGCACTGATATTTCGTTGCTAGCAGCACCTGCGTATATCCCACACGAACAATCTACTTCCTCGCCCACAGACCTTGGTGAACTTCTTGATACAGTGGGTCCTGGGCTTTCCAAACCATACTTAGCATCCTGGGAGCTACCAAGAGCAGCAGCCATGCCTAAGGTCAACCCTCCCGAGCTGAAGGAGTTCATGGACAAGAAGCTTAGCAGTGAGTTTCCCCGCGTTTCGTTCCCACCTCCAAACGTTTACCTGCTGCTCGTCTCCTTGCAATCATCCTCACGCAAAAAGCATACGAAAGCCTCAGCTTTGGCGTGGTTGGTCATCAGAGCAAGCTGAGCATTGCATCCCTGGGAGTGCCATATGCATGCATCTGTGCCTGTTGTCCGTCTCCTGGCACCCATCGTACACATAAGCCTGGTGAACAGCGGCCATCATGGCAACTGCAAGCTTGTGATGCGTGTTATCCTTGAAAAGTGCCATATGCATGCATCTGTCTCTGGCGCATCCACTGATGTCTCTCCGGCGGTTGCTGAGTGGCTGTCCTCACAGTGGCATGCTTGTATCAGGAGGTATGTATGTAGCTGGCAGTAAGCAGCGTCTGGTGAAGGAGGGAGGGCGTGGGCGTGTGGGCATTTTTTGGGTGGTTGCATCCTGGGCACTTTCACCGTCAAATGTACTGAACCCCACCGCGCCGTGCAGTTTCCCTGAACGCCAACCGGCAAGTGACTGGCGTGCTGCGTGGGTTCGACCAGTTCATGAACCTGGTGCTGGACAACACAGTGGACGAGAAGCTCAAGGTGGACATGGGCATGGTGGTACGTGCAACAAACCTAGTTTAGGGACATAGGCATGGTGGGGACGATGGGGACACGGGCACGGGGTGCATACAAACCCTGTGTGATGCGATGGAGAATGCTGGTGGCGTCCTGGTGGTATGTTTTAAGCCCATGTGCACTGCACCCGCTTCATGAACCTGATGTTGGACTACACAGTGGATGAGGAGCGCAAGTTGAGCATGGTGGTACGTACAACCAAACCCTGTGCATAGTGGGGCGCATAGTCTTGGGGTTCCAGGGATAGCAGGCAGTACATGATACCCTTGGTAGTCCAGTCCCTGTGCACTGTGTCGTGCAAGCCTGGCAAACACCCCACAGGTTCATGGTATCTGCTTGGGCTATCAGAATCCAGCATGGCGTTGTGCTGTATTTAAACCGCTGCTTTGCTGGTGCAGGTGATCAGAGGAAACAGCATCGTAACGATAGAGGCTTTGGAGCGGATATAGAGGGCTGCTGGGGTTATGGGCCATTATGATGGCAGAAACCATATGCTGGCCCTACTCTACCCTACACTTGTGCGCCCACCAGCCTGCCCAACAGCGTTGATCCTCCCTTATTGCGCTTTCCAAATGACAGACACACACCCCTGGACGCTTTGCTTGCCCTACGCTTATTTTTATTGCACCCATATTGACCCGTTTGGCTACTGTTTTTGGCCTTCCCCAGTGCGTGGGTTGTCCCAGGCACCTTTGTAACAACCAACAGCAGTAATGACAATGGCACTGTGGAGTGTGGGACCTGTAGTGCTGCCATACGTCGCCAACCTGCAGTTGCCCTTTCCTTGAGGCCAGCGGTCGGTGCGTCAAGTCAGTGAACCGATTCGCTGTGCATCAGTGAAGCAGACGGCACTCCAATCTTACATGAGTGGCATGGTGGATGATGTGGATACGGCAGTGGCGATGCATACCCTCCCAAGGGTTGGACAAGCACCTCACGTGCGCATAGAGGTTAAGCATGCCATGTGTAGCTACTAGTGCCGTCGTGACAAGGTGCCATGCCTTGATGGCTGGCCGATTCCCTCTCTAGGGAAATCGGAGTATCCTAGTCACTGGAATAAACAGGGATAATGGCACCAGCAACCCAGGACGTTTGTGTGGAGGGATTGCTTAAGCAACTGCCAACTGGCGTGAAGGGTTTCCTCCCCGGGTCAGTGACATAACAACCACCCCTTTCGCACCATGCCACAGGACACTTCGTACAATACTAAAGCAAAGATACACTGCCACATCCACATTATCCTTACCCCGTATTGCAATACGTCACCCATCCAAACAACACTGTTTCTTGGCAAATGCGCACGCATGCTCGTTAAGGAGGTGGTATTGACTGCTTGTCTGACATACCACTTTAGCCCAACCTTGGATTCTTTCAAACTCCGCATATTTTATAATACCCCTGTACCCTCTTCCGCCAGTGGCTGCGTCCAGGGTATATGCACGCATCCCATGCGCTCGTATGTGCATGCATGAGGTATATATGCATGCATAGCCGACGCGCATGCACACGCCAAGCAACCGGCCGGTGACGCAATGGGATGGAATTGATAAATGCAGCTCAAGGAGGCCTCAACTGAAACCAGTGGGCTCGCAGGAAGGGAATCATGGAAGAGCCTGGCTGATAAATAACCCTACCAAAAACCCTACACACCAGCACTATGACAGCAGACTCGCACTAATGGCGCACAAGGGAGGCACCATGGCGGAGCTTATCACCCCAAACATAGGGGAGATCAGGAACCAGTTCCAGGCTGCTGTGAGGCGCAATGACCTGGCGGCAGCGAGGAGGGCCCACGTGAAGCTGCTGGAAGCTGGCGCAAAACCCTCGTAAGGGACTCTGAACCCTGCATGAAGCCCTGTAGTATCCTGACGAGTAATCCCTAGCGTACGCCCTATCCCATGGGCCTGCATGCATGTGCACAGCTTAATACACTACAATAACCTCCCATACCCTGGAGAAACCCTGCCGAAAGCCCGACCAACCCCAACCCCAAAACCCTAAACCCTAAGCCGCCTGTTGCATATCCCTTGCCACAACTGCTTCCCACTCCTCAGGACGCAGCACTGCAACACCCTGATCAGCCTGCATGCGCGCGCACGCGACTTTGCCGGGGCGTTTGAGGTCTCAGACCAGATGGATGCGCAGGGTGTGCCCAAGGACACATACACCTATGGGGTGCTCATTAACGCATGCGCAAAGGTGGGGAACAACCCTAAACCCTAAACCCTTAGCCATAAGCCGACACCAGGGAGTGGAGCGGTAGTTCAATAAAGAAAAAAATGAGGGTTTTCTTATGCTTTCGGCGGAGCCTTTCATGTGCCGAAACAGTTAGATGCACAGGGTGTGCCCAAGGACGCATACACCTATGGGGTGCTTATCAACGCGTGCGCAAGGGTGGGGAAGTCAAATTATTAACCCTAAAACCTGCACAGCATGGTGGCTCCTGTTCTATGCCATGTTTTTCAATGCATTGGTCCGATACATTGGCATCAGTCCCACTGCCCTGCTTTGGGGACAAGCATGTGCTTGTTCTCAAAACCTTTACAAATAGTGCCGGATGCGGCGAGAAGAAGAAGTAGAAGAAGATGACGCAACGTGTTTTAAATCTTCTTCCTCGCAGGCCGCGCACCCCCCCTACGACTGCCTGCCAGAGCACGCCCAGCGCGCCCAGGGGGTGTACCAGGAAATGCTGGATAAAGGGGAGGAACCCACACGCATCGTGGTGCATGCGCTCATGGACTGCCAGGTGGGGTTGGCATGGGGGTTGAAAAGTTGGGAGGGAATCTTCCATAGTGGGTGGAAATGATGAGGGAGTACCTCAAGGGGTTGCCACAGCCAAGTGCATCGATGCATGCAGCAGGACCCACCTACCAGTAAGCTTAGCTCAGGGTTCAGGGATACATCATATTACGCCACCCGCCCCCTTTCCCCCCTTCGCAGGTCAAAGCGGGGATGGTGGAAGGAGCCTTTGTCACTCTCGCCCACATGGTATCCCAGGGCATGGCCTCCAACAACTGGAGCTTTAGCATCCTCGCCAACACACCTTGATCCTGTGTAAACCCACATAGGGCTCCAGGTTTTGGGTTCCAAGTGTAGCGTATATGGTCTACATGTTGCACAAAAATCCCCCCCAAGTGCAGGCTAAAGCGGGGATGGTGGAAGAAGCCTTCTCCACTCTCGCCCACATGGCGTCCCAGGGCATGGCTCCCAACAACTGGACTTTCAGCATCCTCATCAACGCCTGCAGCAGGGCCAAGCAGCCCTTCAGGGCGCAGGAGGTTGTTGATGTGCTGATGCCGCGAGCCAAGGTGGCCCCCGATGTGGTCACCTGGAACTCGCTGCTGGGTGCTTTTGCACGAGCGCGGCATGTTGACGGTGCGCGTAAAACCTAACCAAAAATCGTAAACCCTAGAGATTTTGCTTGGCAAACCCCTAAACCCTGCAGCTCCTCAGGGGGGCAGGAGATGGTACACCCTTTGAACAACCCTGCGGGCCGGGCATGGCCATTACGACAGTCACACACTACATTCATACCCTGCTCCCCCTGCTTCCCCTGCGCATGCCTATGCCCCCCTGATACCCCTGCATCATACCCCCCCCCCCCCCTCACTCCAGGCGCCTACCACACGTGGCAGCGCATGCAGCGCGCGGATGTCCTCCCCTCTGAGATCACCATCCGCCACCTGGCAGAGGCATTCTCAGCAAACCCCGAGATGGCAGCGGAGATAGCGCAAGAGGCAAAGGACATACGCCTGCTCAAGCTGCACCAGCAGGTAAGTTATAAACCCTAAACCCTATATCAAAGACCCTAAGCTCTTAAGTAGAAGGCGAAGGAATTTTGCTTGCTCAAGGTGCATCAGCAGGTAAACCCTAAGCTCTAAACGGTAACTCATGAAACTCTATACCGGACACAGCAGGATGACCTTAATGACCCAGTAGACCTTCAGCAGTGAGACAAATACCTACTTTCCACTCCTCAGGCGCCCCTCGCCACCACCACCACAGCCGCAGACACCCCACACCCCTCCCGCGACAGGGCCCAGCAGTCCCGCACCCGCATGGCCAGGTACCGCCAGGTGGACATGGACACATATGACCCCCGCGCAGAGAACGATGCGCCCACCGATCCCCTGTTCTTGGACCTGCATGGCATGAGCCAATCGGCTGCGCGTGTGGCGGTGCTGCGGGTGAGTGTGCGCTTACTAGATCAATTGCAGGGTTGTGGCGGGTTGTGCCTTGGTTGCACCAGTAAATGTTCAGGGTTGTGCTTTTGGAACGCCAGGTGGCAGTAGTGGGTACAGGGTTGAGGAGCACAGGGAGGTGTAAGTGACACGTCATCATGTATTAACGTGCGTTGAAGTGAAAAATACCTTTTTTATTTATTGTGTACAACGTATCATGTATATTGAAATTTCACTTTTCACCACATCCCTCCCCCTGTTTCTCTCAGCGCCTCAACTACCTTGTGCTCACCAAGGCCAAGCAGAAGCCACCCACTTTTGCCGAGCTGGCCTGGGGACAGCCGCCATCCTCACTTGCCTCGCCAGGTAACATTCCACCCCAAGAAGTGCTCCCATCCCCAGCTGCTTCGGCCACCCCAGGCACCCCCCCTGCCACCCCCCCACATGCTTCCGGTATCGCCAGCTGGCAGGAATATGGACCCCTGTTGAACCAGTCAGGTGGCGCCACATCAGCATCGGGCTCACAGGAGGAACCAGACCCTGCGCTAGGGTTTGGCGGCGCAGGGCGAGGGAGGGGAAATCCTGGGCTAGGGTTTGGTGGTGCCACGTCAGCATCAGCCCAAGGGGAGGGACGAGACCCTAGCCTAGGGTTTGGCGGCGCAGGGCGAGGGAGGGGAAACCCAGGCGAGCGGCGAGGGAGAGACAACCCTGGGCTAGGGTTTGGAGGCAAGGGGCGAGGGAGGGGAAACCCCGTGCTAGGGTTTGGCGGGGAGGGGCGAGGGGCGCGTGGGGGGCAGCAAGGGGGGGCGGGGCCATCGGACCATCAGGGGGGAATTGGAGCCTCCTCGGGAGGGAGCAAGCCTTCCCGCATGGACCATGGGAGGAGGGCAATCCCTACTGGAGGGGCAGGCCCATCCCCAGCCGGTTCTTCCCATCCCCGGTCAGTGCCGGACCAATCCCCAGCCACAGCTCCCACAGCCAACGCAGCACCACCCCCGACCCCATCGGATTTTCCCAATCCCGATGCGGCGCCACACCCCGCTCCCGGGGATTTGGTTATCATCACGGGGTTGGGCCGCCACTCCCGGGGAGGGGTTCCTGTCCTCAAGCAGGCAGCTGTGGAGGTGCTGGAGGGTCAAGGGGTGGTATATCAGACCTCGCACGCAAACCTGGGGAGGCTGGTTGTCCCAAGGGGTGTGTTGGAGGAGTATGTTGAGGGGAGGATGCAGTCGGGGCTGGAAAACCAGCTGTACCACCGGGCGGGGCAGCGGTATGTGGTGGTGGTGGCGGGCATCGTGGGGACCCTGGCGGCCATGTATGTGCTTCCCAAGGTTATGGCGCACAACTACCCAGTGTGGGGTGGGGAATAGGGTGCGTGTTCCGGGTAGATAGGGACGTCCCTAGCATACGCTTATTTGATAAACAGGAAATATCCTTTTGGAATTGTGCAGGGTGCATACAATCTGATTTTTTTTCGATTGTTTGCAGGGCGCATGCAAGTGCAGCAATAAGAACAACACATGTTTGCTACTCATTGACTTAGATAGCAAGGTAGCTCCAAAGTCCCAGCCATAGAGCCAGATTTGCAGTCAGTCTTGCACATGCGGCGCCAAGGCGCTGTCATGGCACTGTTTAATGTTTGCTATTGTGTGTGTTTTAGCCATTTTCATAGAGGCAGTAACCTTGCAAGAGCCTTGGCCTGAAGTCTATGTGCGCACGTGCCTCTTCATGAATGGCTGGTGAGGGGCATTGCGTGGGCTTGCCCGCTTGGGCAGAACCCTAGTCTAGGGTATCACACGCGGTGGGGTACAGGGCGGTGCTGACAGGTGGACCACAGGTGGACCGACCAGGTCGGAATAGGCAGTTTGCAGGTTGCAGACCTGAAATGGAGGATGATTAATATTGTGATACACGGACCATGCGTGCCACGATACTGTCCTGGTGACCTTGCCGCATGGACCTTGGGAACAAAGAGAAAATGGCATGCATGCGAATTTCCTGGATATTTCCACCATTTTTCGTTAGTAACACTTTCACCAGTAATACTTTCACGGTTCACCCCGGGGTACGTACAGCTTAAGTGCAACTCCATGAAGGACTGCCATGTCTCAGGAGCACGATGCATGCATGGTAAAATATGTGCACCACGCTGTGTGATGAGCAATACGTGGAGTGGAACTGAACTTGGAAACAAACCGTTTTCTGAGAAAATGCCTGCGAATTTCCTGGGTATTCCCCCCATTTTTCGTTACTTTCACGTTTCACCCCTTAACCATGCCAGCGCAGAATATATATGCATGCATGTGTCGCAGACCATTGGTCTGTAGAACGCAATCCACCTCACTTGGTATTTAGTTTCGCTGCGTTTGCGTGCAGGCAATTCAACTATCGAGTGTCACTGTTTTTGCCAACTCAATTTACTCCGCATTTCGCCCTTCTTGTTTGTGACAAACGGTTGTAGAAATTGTTGTAGGCAATGTCGACTGAACGCACCTGACGTAGCTTAGGAAGACAGGCGTTGTGCTGGCTGTTAGATGTGGTGAGTAGTATTGGGCGGTTTATTTGGACAATCGTGGCATGCGGGGGGCGTGCCATGCTGTCGTGGCCACCCTTGCACTTAGGACGTGTAGGTAACTCCAGCTACATTTCAGAGCAGACCTTCACACTGTCAAAAACAGCTTTTCGGTGAACATATCTTGACTTCATACCAGGCAAAGGTTTCTTCTTGCTACAGCCTCAACAACGCTGTACATTGGCATAGCAGCCACTAGACACACTTACTGATAGCCAATACTTGTTGCTATTAGGCCGCAGGAATCTCACCCTTTTATCATCTGGCGGCAGGCTGTGCAATGGCGAAGCGTACTTAGCACGTTGGGAGCCATATTTCGTTGGTGTATCTAGCCTGGGGAGACCCTTGTAGGTGTTCATTCCCACGCGTGTCAATTTGGGCATACAACCATCCCAGGATAAGCACTTGGGTGTACATCACAACCATGGGTTTCCTGGAGCCTGCGTGGTAGGCCCATGTTGTGCTTGCCTATCCTGAGCAGGCTTGGAGCTTGGAGAAGGCTCAACAGCAGCAACAACAGCAGTCACAGCAGCAGCGGGAGGAGGGGGCTGCCAGTGCACGCTGCTGCACACCCACGGAAGGTATGGCAGGTGAATGCACGGGGGGGTTATGGCGGTGGTCTACAAGTAGCAGAGGACAGAAACCTTGTGCACTGACTGCTAGCCTGGCGGTACTGCTGCACTTGCACGTCCCTACCTATCTAACAAAACAACCAAAAACGTTTCTTCTACTATATCTAACAGGATATGAAAAATTATCTTACTTAACTTGCCCTTTCTGCCTGTAGCAGGTAGCTGCAGTCACCAGCCCCACCCCACCCCCAAGCAGCCCATGGTGTCCGCCAGACCCCGTCAAACCCAGGTCAGTGGAAACCCTAAACCCTAAACCCTAAACCAGGTCAGTGGGTTGAGCCCAGCGCCTGTGCAGCCCTGTGGGGACACAGACCCCCCACCCACCCAGGTCTCTGCACACATGCTGGGAGCCACTTGAACTGCACCACACCCCTCTGCACACTTGCTGCGAGTCGCCTTGCATCAAGAAATTCCATCCCTTCAATAAAAGCCTGTTGCACACTGGCAGCGCACTAACTGGTGTGCTTACTAAGAAATGCTTTTTCGGTGGAAATCCAGGACCCGCCCGCTGGTGAGCGCTGATGACCTCGATGCATCCCCACCTGGTGGCGATGAGCGGGGATCCCCAGCTGGGGACGACAGCCGGCGGAAATATGATGACGGCAAAAAGCGGTACAAGTCCCGGGGACCGCCCACCGAGGAGCACCGGCTGAAAATTCAGGCTGCCCTCAAGGGCCGCAACCTGGGCAAAACCCTAAGCGACGACCACAGGAGGCACGGGCAAAACCCTAAAACCCTAAAACCCTAAAATCTCAAGCAGTGGCCGTAAGAACCCTTTGGATGCATAATATACAAGGGCGAGAGGGGGCCTGCGCTCCTTAGACCCTCTGCAACTGTACCTCGTCAGGTCACATCGCAGCGCGCAGCGCCCCATTAAACACTAAAGTCTGGGGTGTAAACTCACAGGAGCATTTCCATGGGCATGCGGCGCGTGATGTCGCAGCGCGCGGCGCGGCTCAAGCGCAGCCTTGCGTCCCAGGGCAAGCCCAAGACGTGCTCCCTGTGCGGCCAAGTTGGACACAACCGACGCGCATGCCCCACAGCAACGCAGGGCCTTGTGGGGTCGCCTGTGGGCGATGCCGAGCCAGGACCACTGTTGTCACCGCTGTCTGAAGCATGGGTGGCGGGCAGGGTGGAGGGTGGAGGGGAGGGGGAGGAGGGCGTGGGGGGGAGGGCGCTGAGGAAGGAGCGGGCTGCTGCTGCGCGAGCGCGGCGGCAGGTGCTGGCGGCGCAGGCGGCGGCTTCTCCAGCGCAGGTATGTTACCCGGGTTATTGTGGATGTTGTACAACTGTGCAACGAGAAATGGTTATAAATTGCTCAGAAGGAGCACCGGTTATAGTACAAGCATCCTCAATCACGTGACTAATTGAAGGTACTCGATACATACAGTGCTACTGGAACATACAAGCATCGTCATTCTTGCAGATCTGATCTCAGGGCAGCCATCAGCATGCCCTCTCATCCCATCACCACCACCCCACCCCCGCAGGCCGCCTCCGCCTCCCCACCCGCCGCCCGCCTGCGCCGCTACGTGTGTGCCCAGGGGGCAGTCTTATAGCAATACAAAAATGAATCTGTCACCCTTTGCACTCCCGCAATCCCACGCTGCCAGCTTTCAAAAAGTTTTGTATCACCCACCCACACCCAGACCCACACCCAGACCCACACCCACATCATCAATACCACCACCATTACCGCAGGCCGCCTCCGAGCCTCCACCCGCCGCCCGCCTGCGCCGCTACGTGTGCGGGCACTGCGGCCAAGCGGGCCACAGCAAGCGCTTCTGCCCGGAGCTGCAGGCGGAGAACGCTGCGGCAGCTGCGGCGGCAGCTGTGGCAAAAGCCGAAGATGAGGCTGCCAGATACGCCGCACAGGTAGGTAGTAGATGCATGTGCTGCTGGAGACCTGTAAGCTTGCTACAGCGCGTTTCCCCCCCCAATGGTTTTTCCTTTTCCTTTTGCTGGGAATGCCGATGGCCATCCGACAAAACACATTTATTTAACTAGAAATGGTTGCACCATTGCACCTCCCTACCTGCGCCATTTCATAGGAATATAACACCCCCCCTGGTGCATCCTACCCCCAAAACCACCCAACCACTTGACTGACCATTTCTCACTCTGGTTCTGCAGCAGCAGCTTCTGGCTAGGCAGTCTGCGGATCTGGCTACTAGTTCCGGCAGCCCCCCCGCACCCCCACCCCTCACCCGCCAGGGTCTTCCCGAGCCGCTGCCCACCCAGCCGGAGGAGCTGGTGGCACAGGTTGGGTTTGGGTTTGTGGGTTTAGGATTTTGTGCTAGGTGGCGCAACCAACCCAACCAGAGGAGCCAGTGACGGATATGAGGTTTGGGGCAACGGCTTGTTGTCGACTTCTGTGATATGTGTTCCTCAAACCCTTTTGAGAAGAATACCTTTCCTCTAGTAACATGCGCATATTCTTTAAGTAATGCTAGAATTTATTACAATTTATGTTAATGGTATAAGGTATACCAGTTGTATGCCGTGGCTTGCTGTGATATCTTAAGACCTGCAGTGTATCTTTCTAAGGTATGTATACCACCCACCGTGCAGGTTGCGGGTGCGATCATACGCGCATGGTGCGCTGGCGACAGGCGGCAACAGATCGAGCTGCCACTACCCTACGGGGCAGCCAACGACAGGGGAGCATGGTTCGTAACAGACCCTAATGACAGCAATACCCTAATGGCAATGAAGCCCTGAAATGATGGGGACTTTTGCTCGCCAGCGGGTATGCACTGCTCTCATCCTTCCAGGGTGGTTTGAACAATGCCAGAAACGAGCTGCTTTTGGCGCAGCATGTGCAATACCTACTGCAATCTGGCTGTAGTGTGCTGGAATGTATGTAAACTAACTACCGGTAACTAATCCTCCACCCACACTACCCAATCACGTGCCCCCTCCCCCCTTCTCAGGCCTGGTGGCATTCGCCAGCAGTTCCGCGCCGCTCTGCCTGTGGTTGAGGCGCTCCTGAAGCAGCTCAAGGCGCATGAGGGGCTGCAGGGCAGGCTGACTGCGGAGTGGCTGGACGAGTCGGACTGCGTAGGTGCGGGCTGCATGGATATGAATTACAAATACCTGCATGCAAGCAGTACCGATTACAATCACCTGCATACCATTTGTGCCAGTTATAGTACCATGCACTAAACTGGTGTCTGGCAGGGTTCCAGCTTCCTGTCCTGCCTTCCCTGCTCCCCTCCGCCCCTACCTCCAACCTCTCCCACACCCCTGTCTGCAGGCGCCTGGCAGAGCCCCACCCTGGCAGCCGTGCTGTTCCCCACCGCTGACACCCTGTCCCAGCTGCGGTCGCTGGATGGGGACGATGGCCGCCTGGTGCTGCTCATCAACCCTCAGTGGCAGCTCCAAGGGCAGATAGTGTCGGACTTTGGGTTTGGGGCCTCGGCGCGGCAGGCAGAGGAGTACGTGGCGCTGTTCCGTGAGGTGTACAGCCTGCAGCGGGTGGCGGTGGCGGGGGACGATGTGTGGGTGCTCAGGTGGGTCTAGGGTTTATGAACCCTATAGGGTTTAGGGGTGGTGTACAGCCTGCAGCGGGTGGCGGGGGACGACGCGTGGGTGCTCAGGTGAGGGTCGGGGTTAGGGTTTAGGGTTGTGTGCAACAGGCTGATGGTGGTGGTGGCGGGGAATGATGCGTGGGTGCCCAGGTGGGGGTTGAGGCGCGGGGTGACGTGTGGGTGGTCAGGTTGGGGGGTTACAGGTGTGCGAATTTTTTGCGTGGCTTGACTGTGGCGGAAGGGGAAATTATGTGGGTGCTCTGTTGGGGGCGTGGGATGGGCATCCAGGTGTGTAAGAGTGCCAGTACACTCTGGAGTTGCAGTGTTGACCTTGCACCCCCACTGCGCAGGTGCTACCCCGGCAGCTGGCAGGCCTTTGCCTCCCTGCCCGGCAACCGCCCCCAGCTCCTCACCACCACCCCCGCCCGCCCCACCTACTCCGAGCTGGCGCAGGTGCTGAAAGCCCTCAAGGGTTCCCGCGCCAGCCGCAGCTGGGTGGACCGAGTCCTTGCGAGGGAGGGGGGCGGTGGTGGTGGCGCGGGTGGCGCCGGGTGGCAGGCGGGGTACAGCGGCGGCGCCCTAGGGGAGGGTATGCGTCGGCTGGAGGCGATGGAGCGGACTCGAGCGGCTGCGCGGGGCGCCGAGGCGGCGGATGCGGTGGATCGGCGGCGGGAGCGCGATATAATCACCGGGGAGAGTGTGCGGGACATCAAGCTGGACCCTGTGCTGCAGCTGGCGCGCTGGCAGAAGGCCATCTCCTCGCTGCCCAACTTTGCCGGCGGAGGGGGTGGAGGGGGAGGGGGGTCGCAGCAGGGGGGGGGCGCCAGGCCTCCGGTGGCGCCTCCTTTGGACGCTGACCGGGTGCGACCCGATGGGTCAAATGCACCCGCGCCGTGAGGTGGTGCGGGGTGGCGCTGAAGTGGCAGGTGGGTGCTGCTAGGTTGGCGACGCCCCGGCGGTGGGGGGTGCGTTGGGATTGTGGCGGGATGGGTGGTGCTCGCAGGGATGAGTGGGGTGGGGTGGGGTATGCTGGTTTATTTTTGCTAGAGTTGAGAGAAGAGTCTGGGGATGGTGCAAAGTGGTGTGGGTGTGCGTTGCGTGTATCTGTTCTCCCAGAGGTGTGTACACTGCTTGTGTTTTTGCTCCCAAGCTTTGGGGTACGGTTGTTAGCTGAGGTACTAGGTATTTAAAGCTGGGTTGGATAGCTGGATTGGATTTTGGGGCTGTGGGATGTTCTTACTGATAGCAGGTGGGTGTTGCCACGAGGAGAGCGATTGTGAAGTGAAGTTTTGAGACTGCAGTTTTGGGGGCAGGGTTGGCGTTGGTGCTTCGGGGCCTGCCATCCCGTTTTTTACTAAAGGCAAGGGGCCAACTCGATCTATTCGGGGAAAGGTGTTACTCGAACACGGGGTGCACATCAGGGGTGCGCGCGGTTTTAGCTGGTTCGGCACTGCCCAATTATTTTGTTGGGGTCTGCTGTAAGCCTAGGAGCTTGCCACTGGCATGATAGTACCCGTGTCAGGTCAATGACAGCGCACTAAATTGCTTGCCGCTCTTGATTACTTGCGCGCCCACAGCTGTTGTGCCGCTTTACAGGAACGCCGGCAGTGCCCATGCCATTGCCTGCTGTTGTTGCACAAACACCACTCGTCTCTGCCTGTCCCTGGCAGGTGTGGCAGTGTACCCAGTTGGTTGCTCATTGCTTGCTAGCATAGCCTTGTCAGAGCCCACAGCCGGGGGAACGTTCCATTTGCCTCTGCCTTGTCAGGCAGATATCTGCACGATACGGGGGGCACAAATGGCTCCGGAGTTGCATCCGTTGCACTGAAAGTGTCCTCCCCTCAGAGAGCAGGTAGGACGTGGGCGCCGGAAGGCCGATCGTCGCTGGAGGATAACACAGGCGTATCCAACCCCCGCCGGTGTCGATAGTAGCACAGGCGCAGCACAAACTGTGTGCGGCCAATACCTTCTAGCTGGGGCTTCGTACTGGTCACTGGCTTCCCTTGTACCAGACTGTACCAGGCACAGGCAGAGCCTGGACATGTAAATCTGACGTGGAAGGTGCTGAATCCCCGTCTGAACAATGCCGCTTTTAGGGACGGTGTATGGGGATTGGTTCCAGCATGAAGCGGCGTCCTGAAAGATGGTGGGCGCCCAAATGTCCCTTGAAATCCATGCATTGAAGGGTGCACGGTCGCGCAATGGCACTCGATGTGAGTTCCGCCCTTGGCAATCGGGCTGCATTTAAACTGGGGTTCGAAAGTGAGCATATGTGACCCCGTGGTAGTGCCAGTGCGCTGGCCGCACACCAGAACTCATAAAGGCTGTTGCCAAACGTAAACGGCAGGAGAGGCAAGGATCCTACAGATTTGTTAGAGGCGTGGAGCGATGGACCAGCCTGGCAACCGCTGTTTGCTTTAGCCCAGCTGGAGCGTGGCCTTCAACGGAGCCTGGGGTAATGCGTGCAAGCCATTACTGGTACGATGGGGTGCACGGCCCAAACCTGCCTGATGTCTTGCGTGGTGTCGTGTTGTATGGGCACGTTTGCTTCCTTGAGCGTATGATGCGTGCGACGTAAGCGGACGCGGTACAAGTAGCCAGGAGGTTCGTGTCCTTGTGGACACTTTTTTATAACCAGTGTGTCTATGTGTCTCCGGCAGACCAGAGCAGTGGAAGGATTGCGCTTGGGTCCTTTCAGCTCCCGCAGCCTGTCTCAGATGCTCCATAACGGCCTGTGAGGAGCGTTTACTGGCTGCAATGAGGGCTGGGACGTACCATGGTGGGAAGCCGGAGCGGGGTTTGGACGAGCTCTGTGCTGCAGCCGCGTCTCTCTCGAGAGCAGGTGGGTGGAATGCTCCCCAAAACCCCCAGCCGACCTTCATTGCACTGCATTGCTGACGCATTCTTGATGCTCAGTAGCAGCCTCGTATCATCAACTTCGCCTGTGATCCCTTAGCACACGGAGCCGGTGCACGCTTTGAGTTTCTTGTGCAACCCTTGCCCTGGTGGTGGATGGGCTCTGCGCAGTAGGTGCTTGCCCTGTGTTGCCAATCAGATGCCCGCCAATAGCTGCACCATGTTGCCTCACACAGGTCCCGTGCTTGCACCTTTGAGCACCAGTGCCCTGATAAGGTTGGGTACGTGCTGTATGGTTGCTCCTGCATAGCATTTAGTCACATCTACGTGGCGCACTTCGCGAGGGAATTTTCCTGAAGGGTGGCGAGTGGATGCGATGGTGATGCAGGCGTTTGCCTCGCCTCTCAAGTGCTTGGAAACGTTCTTTATCTATCGTTTCGTTAGTAGACGGCTCGCTGGTGCCCTTGGCTCGTTGTTACAGCGTTTCCTGACGTGCTCATTCCACACACTGAACGGGTTATCGCTGGTGGGCTGCAGGGGACGTGCCGATGGCTGGGGATCTTCTTGCCACACCAGAGGCGAGCGGTGCGTACTCGTTGAGAACAGCTACCTGGTGCCCCTTGCAACCTTGCTGTTTGTCACTGTCGTGGTGCACAGCCCTGTTGTTTGCACGGCCTGACTGCTATGTCGCCGCTATGACACATTGCCCCCATGTGCCCTTATGCAGGAGTGGCAGGGAACAATCACACCAGCGAGATTAAGGTCCGTTCCCCGCTGTTGGTGACATCATACGCTTGCCTTGGGTTGCTCCCTTGCTGCGCTGCACGGCCTGATGCCTTTTGCATCGCTCTAACCTAGCAACATTGGTGCCATGCAGGTCCAGGAAGTCGATGCCTTCGTGAGCGTCCATGATATGATTCACGCGGCAATTGCCTCGTATGGACCACAGGCGACACTCCGTCAGGTAAGGGATCAGTGCATCTGCTGTGTTGTTGGCATAGCACCATGTCGAATGCCCCTTTTGATGGAACATTGCCCTCAATCCACACTGGGTTTGCCCAGTCGTGATCACTGCAGTCCCACACCACGGTCTCGCTGCTGTGCAGTGCAGCTTTGCCTGCACTTGTGCTGTGGGTTCACTCACTCTCACGTGTGGCAGATATACGCTGCTTGTCAGAAGAAGGGAAGGATTGCCTACAAGCGCTCTGGAGGGTCCAGGCTGATTACGCACAACGACCACTGGAAGAGCCAGATTAGGCACGCCCTCTACACCACAGAACGCTTCTCAAGGTAGGCTACCTCACACCACCGTATACTATACCGCCTCCCCAACCCTTTTTGAGCCCCTCCACCTTCATTTGCCATGCAGCCCTTCCCTGCCATGTCACAGTTCCATCACCCAATGCAGATCCCTGCTGGGATCATCCACCCATAGCAGCCATATGTCATGCACTCCTGCCTTGCACAGCCCGCTGCCAAGCTCCCTTGCCACGCCAACCCCTGCCAATTTAACCCCATCTGACCCCGATCCCATGCCACCTGTGCAGGATCAGCGAGGGCTCTGACTACTGGACGGTGTCCAAGAGCCACGCCAGGGTGGTGCCCCAGCTCACGCGCGTGCTGGTGCGCACCGACCCCGAGGCCATGTCCATCTGCGCGGACCTGGAGGACACCAAGCGGCCCTGCCGGAGCTCCCGGCGCCTGAGCGGGGGCAAGCGCCAGCTTCCTACAGACGCACCCTTCCCTGCCGTGTCGCCCAAGAACAAGCGCACAAGGTAGGGAGAGCGCCTGGACTGCAATGGGCCCTGCAATGGCTCCGGACGGGGCTTCACTTTTCTTGGTTGCAGTTGATCCTGGTGCACTTGCTGCCCCTTGCCAAGCACAGGCAATGCGCGCGTTAGTATTGGCTAAGGATGCTTTGTGTGTACCTCTGGGCACGCTGCCGCTCTGGTTGCTTGGGTGCCTGTACTTGCCCCACTTACACCGCTGCCACCCTTCCAATTTGGCACCTGACTGTGGTTGCTCGTCGACATTGCAGGTCCAACCGAACCGCTGCCAAGTTTGTGCACCTGCCAGAGCCCCCGACCGGCTCTGCAGCTTTTGAGGCCGCCAGTGAAAGCATCGCTGGCACGGGCTTTTACAGGACTCCCATCACCAGGACACCCATCAGGTAAGGCGCTCTTGAGCACTGATACTGGCTTGGAGCACAAATGTCATCGAGGATCTTAGGACAGGCACCTTGGGTTGCCGCGTTCACCTGTATGCTGCCTTTGGCCAGTAGGCCTTAAGACTGGTTTGTGCTGGTCTTTTTGCGCAGCTTTCCTTATTGCCTCCCTGGATCCCACCCTTCCCTCCTGCCCTCCTCACTCTCCGTTCCCCCCCCTTGCCCCCTGACTGTTTCCTCCCCTTGTCCCCAGCTGCAAGACCTTGGACCCCCCTGCTGGCTCCACCCTCAACAGCGGCTACTACAATGGGTACAAGGGTGAGGGCGAGGGCGAGAGCAGCTTTGTGGACATGCAGCATATGCGCCGCAGCCTGCCAGGCTGGCAGCAGCCCAGGGTGCGTCCGGCAGGGCTGTGTTGGGCCGCAGCTTAGTCATGGTGCACAGGGTTGTGTTACCGCCCGGCCAGAATTGGCAGTTTTTTGTCGCCAAAAGATGAAACCCTGTTCATTCCCCCTCTCCTCATCGTTATTGGGGTCGCGTAGCACTGTTTAAGGGTTATCTAGTGGGTGCCATCTCAAATAGCAGTCCCATGGTGGACCGTGCAGTACAGGTAGATACCAGTGTACTAGATTGCTTCGCCTTGCCCACAGCCTGGGGTAAGATCCTAGCCAGGAGCACCTGCTTTGGACTTCCCTGGGACACCTCTGGGCGGTGCCAAGTGCAAGCAGATGCCTCAGCAAGCAAAACTCCCGCCAACCCTGCGTGTGTGTGTGGTGCAGACCCTGAGGATGGCCAGCCCGCACCCCCCCGCCCCCCACCCATATGGCCTGCCCGCCCAGGTGCCCAGGCAGGCCTGTGCGCCACTGGCGCCCTCAGTGCTCTTCCCTGAAGGTAAGATACCGCCATCCCGCACACACCCTCGCCTTCTCATACAATGCTCCCCAGGGGGCCCTTTGGGCACATTTTTACCCTGCAGCTGCCTCCACCACCCCGGCCTAAAATGCCCCATGCGTCTCAGTCCTTGCCATTCGCACTCATAAGCGCCTCTGAACTGCTGCCGTCCAGCCCTCCCCTGACCCATTCTTTCAACCCTTACTGAAGCCCACCTCCCCATCCCCACTTTTTGCAGTGGCCAACACCGCCAGCCTGGCCGCCAAGCGCGCCCGCTCCGCAGAGGTGGAGAGCCCCCCGGTGGGCCCCAGCTACCACCTGCGCCCCCGCAGCATGATGCACAGCAAGCCGCCCCTGCCGGAGGCGTACGTGCAGTACTACCCGCCTGCAGCCGAGGCGGCCCCCGCGGCGGACGAGGACATGGCGGACAGCGCCATGATGTTCGGCCCCCCGAAGAAGCGGCTCAAGGTGTGTGCGGGGGCGTGGTGCACCGCAAGGGGCTTCTGCTGGTGACCAACCGCTGTCCTTGTGACTGTCACTGTGGCGCGTTAGGGTTTGAAAGCTGTTGTGGGCAGCTAAAAATGCTCTGGTGCAAACGGTGCTGATGGAACTGGTACTGGCTCCCGCGGCTCTGAGGCATGGACCAAAGTGCAGTGGTAGTGCAACGGTAGCTTGACCAAGGCCTCTTATTGTGTGCCCCAGGCGAAGTACAAGGCGGAGCTGGCAAGGGACGCAGCCGCCTCCAGCGCGCAGCACGGCACAGACACCAAGGGCAGCGCCGACGGGCGCCAGCCTGCGGCCGCGGCCCAGCCCGAGTCGCCCACCGTGGTGCAGCAGACTGGCGTGGCGGACGTGGAGGAGAGCAACATGGCGGCGACCAACGACTACGCTGCTTGTGAGTACCTCCTCCACTGGCAGGGTATCTTAGTACATCCATTGTTTCCAAACCAGGGGCACTGCCTTGCATCCTGGTGGTGTCCCTTTGTACAGGACAACCTTGGTCCCACCTGGCAAACCCTTGCCCTGTTTTTTACCTCCCCTATGCCGCAGTTGCGTGTGCCTCCCTTTGCTATTACCCCCTAGTTTCCCTCCCCTCCGCCGCAGCTACTCACTCCTCCCTTGTCCCACTGACACTCTGACCCCTTACATTTCCCTCCCCACTATCGCAGTTGCACAGTTCTCCCTGGAGCACTCCTCTGCCGCTGGCACCGGGGGGTTCGCCAGCGCCAACTTTGGCTCCGCCTCCCTGCGCAACGGGCTGCGCATGCTGTCCGCCACCCCCTCGGGCTGCGTGCCGGTGTCTGACGCGCCCTCCAGCACCACCCCCGGCAGCGTGTCACTGCTCTCCCCGCGCTTCTCAGCACTGCTGCAGGTGGGTACGGCAGTTAGCCACGCAACTGTGTCTGTTTAGTCACCCTGCCTGGGTGCCGACTGAAAACTGTGAGCGTTTCTGCACAACAGCTACCTTGGGTATTGCCACCTCCTTGTCCACCACAGGCAACAAACCTAGCTGCTGACCTGTACCTCCACTTCACACCTACCGTTTGGGCATAGCGGGGGCACGTGCAAAGCCCTGTACTGCCTGTAGTGCATGCCTGATCGTGACCCTGAACGCCTTTCCCAATGTACCCGCAGGATGCCCGGTTTGCCAAGCCCTACCAGGTGGACATGTGCCGGTACGGGCCCCCTGACGCCACCGGGCAGCGCCGTGTGCTGAGGAGCCACACAGCGGCAGGGAGCTCAGACTCTGCAGACAACCAGGTGGGTGGCAGGTGCTGGAAACTGGCCCGTCAGGCTTGGAGGTGTTGGGCAACACAGGCAGCCTTGGTGAACGTTAACTACTTCCAGCACTACATGTTGCAAGGGGGCAGTGATCTTTCTTTTCCACTGGTGTAATGGTTTGAGTGTCCAGTGGGTTGGGAGCTGCATCTTTTGGTTCGCACAGCTGTCAGTGACATGTCGTTCTTACTGCATTGTGCGGATTCTGCTTGAAAGGGCGCGTGCATGTGCTTGCTATGCAGGTCGTTGCAGCTCCCGGGGTCAAGTTGGCCACCGGCACCCTTCAGGAGCAGGAATAGGGAGAGCAGGAGGTCAATATGGGGGCTGGTGCGCAGCTGTTGGGGTTTTGGGGGGTGCAGGTTGGGGGGTTAAGGGTGGGGGATAAGGCAGGGCTTGGCTATGCCAGCCTTCGGTGTGCAAGCTGTGCAGTTTACCAAGATCTAGGCCACTGGCGTGTGCCGTACAATAGGCAGGAGGTTTGTGGTGTGTGATGCATCAACGCGCAGGGTGGGCAAAGGGGGGCTGTGGGTTGCTGCGCAGCTAGCTGCCGTGGGGGTAGCGTGACCGAAACGTATGTGGTTGGAAACCCTTACACTGTTGGAAACGTTTCTTCTCAGTGATGGCAAGCCTGGGATATTTACGGCCGTTCTGGTCGAAACAGCAGCACTTGTTGCGCAATGATGTCCTCTGCAACACTTTTTTGGCACAATATCCTTGCACCGGTATGCAAGGAGGGAAAAACCCCAAAAAATATATTTATCACTCTTGTTGGAACGGCATCCCGGTCATGTACGTCACTCCCAGCGTTCCACGCACCATTTTCAATTTGGTTCCCCATTTTTGGCTCTCCAACTGGTGCTGCCAAGGGTCCGGTTTGGTTGGCCACACCTTGCTTCAATGGCCCTACCTAGTTTGTTCCTCCTTAGGGTGGGTCCACTGTCTCCAACTAATGTGCCTCCAGTGTTCCCTTGACAAAGGGGCGCTGACTCTCAAGGAGTAAGGTGGTGTTGCTGTATTGTGGCGACTCCTGCTGTGAACCGTGCTGTTTTCCAACACAGCAGGCTGCACGGGTTTTCTTCATGGGCTGGGTTTTTCACTCCCTGTGGCATCCATCTTTTGGGGGTGCCACTCCACGAACTGCACTGGTCTGTTAGCTACGTAGTGACTCAATAAGTTGGCTGTCCCTTGCGGAACGTTCACCCGCAAGGCAGTGTTGCAAGGCAAGTGTTGCTGAAGGTATGTGTGGGCAATCAGTCCCGTGTGACCAACCATAGTGCTCACTGTTTGCCTTGCTTGCGCGGTTTCCAAGTGCGCATGTGTGTCAAGGGTTTGCTTGTCACACGTGCAACGCCGCAGGAAGCAAACAAGGTTGGGCATAAGTGT
This sequence comes from Heterotrichella gracilis, assembly GCA_032358255.1. Taxonomy (NCBI): domain Eukaryota; class Xanthophyceae; order Tribonematales; family Xanthonemataceae; genus Heterotrichella; species Heterotrichella gracilis. The sequence goes on from JAULBX010002889.1 coordinate 121,031, forward strand.
GAAACCAAGTGTGCAAGGGGTCGCTGGTGGGGGAGAGGGTGGTGATAGAAACGCTGCAGGCCAGGAATCAATTCCTGGCAAGAGGTATATTGGTGCCAGCAGCAAAATGCTTTTGATATGCAGAGGTTTAATTGGCAAACTGGGTTTCACGTTTGAGTGTTTACATTGCTGTTGACATCCCCTTGTGCGTTGTGTGCTTGAACAATCAGCCTTAATCGGACTGTAACAAGGATCGATACCTTACCGGAGAGCTTCTGTGTCACGAAAGCTGGTAAAGAAGGTATCAACCGCAACTTAACTGGTTGGCTTGGCTCTGATGTCTAGCGAATACCCGCGCGGACCAGGCGGGCGAACCCTGGCCTATCCTCGGTCGGATATGGATGATATTCTCATGAGGAGGGGAGGTCAACTCGCCCCTGATTCCGGCAGTTCACGACAGGTGGGCGTTTGCAAATTCAAGCCGACATAATCTGACCCCCAAAGCAGTTGGGATCCCCTTAGGGATCGATGAGTATTCGCGAAATCTGAGGAGAAAGGTACTTTTTAGTCCACATGGGACCCAAATGTTATTTTTTGCCCATGTGACTGCCCATGTGATGTCCGCCGATGACTCACGCGGACCACAAAACTCCGGAAGGTCCATACGAAAGCCCCTTTTTTGCTGAAACCTTCGCGCCAAACGCCATCGGACAACGCTTATGAAGGCACAGCCTCGTGTTTGCTGGACTCTTTACATGTCTGGGCAAGGTGAGGGAGAGATGCCTTGCTGCCCACACCACATTCTTTGCAAAACATGGTACCAGGCATGGGCACGAGTCTTGGGTTTTGCGTAGCTAGCCACCCACCGACCAGTGGTTGCACACCTCCTCACGCGACCGCTAGACCTGGGTCCTCTGCTAAACAATGCGATAAGTGAAGTCACTAGCAGTTGCCCCAACGTGTTCGCTGCAACGCAACATGCTGCCCTCGCCAAGGCATGGCAACGTCATCACGAGCGCCCCACTGCTCGTGGCCCGCCTCCCCTCCCCCTCGACGACTCCCGCTATTGGGCACCACCACCGGGGTCTTGCTTCCTACTCACACGTTGGGTCCCGACCACGTACACCATGCTCCGGCGCCCAGCCCCTATCACCCAACCGCGCCAGGCCAGGGGTGTGTGCCAGGAGAGATAGAGGCAGTGGCATGCGGGGAGCGAAACTGGCTGTGGCACACGCTGCCAGGCAGGTGGAACAAGACAAAGTGGTGTGGATCCAGACGAACAACAAGGTAGGATACAATTGTAGCGTAATATAGCTGATTGTACATGCCCACATTGCGCAGCCATATGCATGCATGTGTCTAGCCACCTCTAAGTTGGCATGCATACGGCAATCTGCAAACATTCACGCTACACGGCTGAAAACCGTACACTGCAATCTATACCTAGTCACTATTGAGGAGCACTCATGGCGCATCCTATATGCATGCGTGTCGGGCCCATTTGCATGCATAAAACCATGGACTCGACGGCATGCTTTTGAAAGCCCAGGGCATCACTTTGAATCTAATGCCATTTGTGCGGGGTTTATGTCGCATTCTATGATTCAAGCATGCCTGTTGTGTATAGCCCACGTAGCCCACATGGTCCACTTGGTGGCCCTCAACCCTATCATACGCGGACTCACCGGATGCCAAAACCCTCCGGGCGTGTTTCGTCACTCACCTGAGTGTCTGTCTCGCAGTATAGCTTGTGATCACCACTGCGTTGGAGCTGGGCTTTGACACCTTTGTCTTCCCGGAGGACCAAGGAGGGGGCCAGGCAGCATCCAGCTTGGCCAAGCTGCACGTGCTGCTGCTGCACCCAGATGGCAGGCTGATGAACGACAGTGGTGATCAGGTGGGGCGTTTTTTCAGATGCATGCGGATACCTTGCATGGGTGACGGTGGCAGGAAACAAGGTGCACAGCACTGTCTACGTCCGGCTCCATTGAGCACTGCTTAGGGTTCAGGGTTTAGCGTGCAGCTTCCAGCTTGGCCAAGCGGCTCATGCTGCTGCTGCACCCGAATGACAGGCTGTGCAACGACCAGGGGGTGCAGGTAGGGTGCATGGCATGCAGCAGGGTTTCGTATGTGCCGCGGTGGCGCAAACAAATATGTGCACTTCTAGGCTGTTGGGCTTAGAGTTAAGGGTTTTAGGCGGACCCAGCTTGGCCAAGCTGCGTGTCTGCTGCTGCGCCTGAATGGCAGGCTGGTCAGCGACCAATGGGAGCAGGTGGGGCTTTAATGAGATGCATGCTGACACGTTGCATGGGTGACGGTGGCGGGGAACAATGTGCACAGCATCGACCACACCCACTCCGATGAGCACTGGTTAGGGTTTAGGGTTAAGGGTGTTGGTCACGGGCACTGATCAGGGCTGAGGGTTCAGGCAATTCACTTTGTCTACAGTACCCCCTACACGTACACGCGTATACAGTGCTCTGATGCACCATGGCAACCCCCTCAGTACTCCTCCCTCACCGCCGTGTGCCATCGTGTGTGCCTCAGGTGGGCGTGGTGGTGGGTGTGGATGGAAGCACACAGGCAGCGGAGGCAGCGGCTGCGTGTGCGCCACCTGGCACCGTAGTGGTGTTTGATGCAACTGATTGGCAGGTAGGTGTGGGGGGGTGTGGGGGTTGGTGCGGGTGGGCAAGTGGGTGGGATGGGTCAAAAATATGTTTGATGCAGAGGACTGGTGTGTACAAGGATGCACTAGACAGGAAGCAGGCAGCGGGTGCCTCATATTGTAATTGTCATGCTTGTCATAATATTGTAAGGTAATAGCAACTGTAATTGTGAGGGTGGCAAGGCGGTGGGTGTGGGCGGTTGAGAGGGGTATAAAGGAGTACTTGGTACTCCTATATACTAAGTACTCCTACGCCTAGGAGGACTGCAGGAGGATTGCACATCGCACTTGATGTGCAATCACTGTGCCTACCCCTGCAGGTTATTCCCGCAGAAAACCTGGTGGCAGCGTGCCAGGGCACAGGCGCCCGGCTATTGGCGGTGGTGGGGGGTGCGGCGGGTGCTGAGGTGATGCTGGGGGCGCTGGAGGTGGGGGTGGATGGGGTGGTGCTGCGCACAGAAAACCCTAGCCAGGTGAGAGGGAAACCCCTAGCTGAACGGGGGGAAACCATGAACGTGCTATTTGCACCCTCTTTCCAGCATCGGTTCAAAATTGAAACTCTGTGTACTGTGGTGACTACGTGATTGTGTACTTATATTTCACGTATTTTTCACGTATTCTGCTGTACTGGAAATGATAAAAGTATGACAAGGGGAAAAATTACACAAAATGCGAGAATCTATTGTCTTTCTTTGTTGCCAGCCTTTTCTGTGCACCTCGCAGGTGCGACAGCTGGCAGAGCACCTTGCGCAGCAATCCCAGCCCCCTCGCATCCATTTCGCAACCGCCCGAGTCACCTCCTGCCGACCGGTGGGGATGGGGGACCGAATCTGCGTGGATGTGTGCTCGATGATGAGGCCTGGGGAGGGCTTGCTGGTGGGCTCCTTTGCCCGAGGCCAATTTTTGGTGCACTCGGAGTGTGCGGAATCCAGCTACATTAACAGTAGGCCCTTCCGTGTGAACGCTGGGCCGGTGAGTGTGCAGCAAACCCAAAACCTGTAGCCCTGTAAGCCCAAACAGAGGGCCGGTATGGGTGATGGGGGGCAGATCAGTGGGCACGCAACCCTAAACGAAGGGTACTGGTGATAGTAGGTCAAACTGCCAATTTTGACAGCAGTAGGCTTTTGCCCCCATGTCAAAATTCAGCTACATTAACAGCAGGCCCTTTCGGGTGAACGCGGGGCCGGTGCGTGTGGGGCAAACCCTACACTGTCAGGCCTGAAGTGTAAACCCTGGACCGTAATTGGTAGGCCCTTTCGGGTGAATGCGGGGCCGGCAGCAAACCCTAAACCCTGAGTGCCTGAAGCCCAAACCCACCCTGCTGGCTGATACGAGGCCGAACAGTGTGCAAGCAACCCTACACCAAGGGCAGTAAGATAATTTGGTCCCAAACCAGGGGATTAACTATTATTTGACTTTTCACTCCCCTGTAGGTCCATTCCTACTGCGTCCTCCCTGGCGACCGCACCGCCTACCTGTCTGAGCTGTGTGCGGGCCAGGGGGTGATGGTGGTGGATGAGCAGGGGGCGTCCAGGGTGGCGGTGGTGGGGAGGGTCAAGATGGAGCGGCGGCCCCTGGTGCTGGTGGAGGCGCAGACAGAGAACGGCACCAGGTGGGTGTAATGCATCTCTAAATTAAAGTGAATTCATTTTTTTTTATCATTTTTGAACGACATGCCGGGGGCGCGCACAGACAGAAAATGGCACCAGGTGAATTGAATGCAATTCCAAGTCAAGTATATTTTAATCTAAAAATCATGCGACAGGAAATGGCAGCAGGTGGGGTTAATTCTCTTTTTAGTTTACCTGTAATTCACTTGTAAACCAATTTCCTATACAATGGTGGTGGCGTGCGCATACCAGAAGTGGTACCAGGGGGTCAACGCGTTTCCCCATAGCACCATAAATTGTACTAAAAACCATACCAGTTTTGGGTAATACAATGTAAACCTACGGTTGCCCAGCCTATTGTGAGGCCTCTTCCCCCGCCTGTAGGCACAGCATCATGCTCCAGAACGCAGAAACAGTGCGCTTGGTGGGGCCTCAAGCACACAAGGAAACCCTTCCACGGTCCATGGGAACCCTTCCCCAGGGTTGCATCACAGCCCTTGCCAGCTCAGCAGCAGCAGTGCCAATTGGCGCCAGCTCAGAAAGTGCAGCGCCGGGTGGCACTGATTCACCTGTGGCAGTGCCAGGTGGCGCCAGCTCGGAAGCTGGAGTGGCGCCCTGGCGTGCCATTTCTGTGTCCCTGCTCCAGACGGGTGACCTGGTGTATGTGTATGAGCAGACTGCTGCTCGGCATACAGGCATTAGCATACAGGAGATGCTTGTGGAGCGGTGATCGGTTGGGTGAGGTATACTGGCTTGATACATGCTTTCCTCCCCCATCCCAGGTTAACCGCAGTTGTAACGTACAATTTCAAGTATCGCATATGCACAACCTTGCGTGCAAGTCCTGTCACTGGCTGACGCAGTCACTGGGGCTGACCTGGAGCTAGGGTTGAAGCTTGGGAGTGCTAGGGTTTGACCCTGAGGATACTCTCCCCGTGTTTTTAGAACCTTTATCCACCCTGGTGTGAGATGACATCATAAATGCATGACACAAAGGAAACACAACGCCACTCTAGTTTGGCTTCGTATTGCTTTATGTAACGATGGAATCTTGAGTGTCTCAGAACTGCAGGCCCGTTCCTGTTGCACCACATCGTGGCGTCCTTTCACCATGGGTACCTGCGTCTCTTTGTTGGTCCAACGGAATGGCTTCTTACCAGTTGTGTGTTCCTAGCTGAACGCAACAACGATGCAGTATCCTGACTACTCCCAGCAGCAGAGTAACCAGGGAGGTAGGCCGTTGGTTCAGCCCGTTCAAGTGGCGCCAAAAGCCATGAACCAACAGATGTATGCTTTGAACGGGTACCAAAACCAAAACCAATACCAGTATCAGCAAGCACAGCAGCAACAGCAGCAGCACCAGTTCAACGACGGCCAGTATTACGGTGGCAACGGCTATCAGCAGCAGAACGGCGGGCAACACGATGCATACGCGCAGCCGAATATGTACCCTCAACAGGCGGCCCCAATGTACCCTCAGGGACACGCGCAGCAAGCTCTAGCAGCCTCCTCGTATCCCCAACATTCCCAGTTCGGTCAAAATCCTACGGATTTATATGGCTTCGCTCAGCAGGACCAGTTTGGCCAGGCCAATCAGGTGAACCATGGGTTCGATGGCTTCCAGCCCTCCTATGATCAGGCCCAGCAAGTGGGGTACGGGCAAGGGGTGCAGCCGCAGGGTTACGGCAACCAGTACCAACAGCCGCAACCGACCAACCTCCAACAGGGATACGGGCAACAACAGCAGCAGCAGCAGCCAAGCGATCTGCAGCCCCAAGGGTACGGTCAAGACCAGCAGTGGGGCCAGCAACAACCACCCCAACAGGTCCCACCACAAGAGCAGGCCTTCACTGATCCAGAGAGTGGTGGTGGTGGTGTGGGTGGGGTGTGGGCAAGGGAGGGCGCAGCAGAGGTGGGGCAGGAGTACCAACAACCCCCACCACAGCAGTCCTACCCTCAACCAGGGATGCAGGAGGGCCTTCCCCAGCAGGAAGTGCTCAACCAGCAGGAGGTGCAGCCCTACCCCCAAACAGGGGTGCCGAATGTGTTTCCACAGCCCGAGATGCCCCACCACCCCTTGCCTGAGATGCACCCACCACCCCACCAGCCAGGATATGGCGACCAGGAGCCCCACGCCACTGCCCCAGTGCCACACCCTTCGCAAAACCAGCAGGAGCAACAGGATGCACAAGCCTTGCACCCTCCAGAACCCCCCGGGGTTTCCACAGGGCCCCCACTGCCGTCCGACGACACAGGGTTCCCTCCCCTCCCGCCGGACGACCAGCCGCCCCCCTTGCCCCAAGACCACCAACACCCACAGCCACACCCACAGCCACACCCAGCCCAGCAGTACATGGTGGGTATGGACCCCCCACCACCCACCTTTGGAAACCCCGAGGGCCAGTGGGGAGGGGTCGCATCCCTGCCCTCTATAGCAGGCCCAGGGCCCTACAGCCACCCCCACCAGCACCAGCATCCCCGATCCCCCCACCTCCATCACCAGCCCTTGCACCCCTCGGCCTGGCAAGGCTACCCCCCACTCGCCCACCCCGCCCCCTACCCGCACCCCCAGTACCCACACCCCCACCCCTGGCCACACACACCCCACCAGTTCCAGCAGCCCAACGCGTTCACCCCCCACCGGCCACCCCTCCACTGGCAACAGCAGCAACAACAGCAACAGCAACACTTCCAGCGGCCTGTCATCCCCACCCACCACCCGTCCATCCCCAGACCCACCCTCCGCCCACACGCCAGCCCCCAGCAAGCCGCACCGGTCCCTGCCCCTGCGCCTGAAAGGGTGCCCAGCCCCCAGCCTGCCACCATCATCGACGCCACGGAGCTCTTCCTTCCCCCAGGTAGGAAGATATGTTGTGAAAGGGGGGGAATGCGTATTGCATATTATTTATAGAAAGTTGATTATAATGGATATGAGTTCCAGCGATACAGGCAGGGCAGCAGTCAGCCCTACATGCTTGCGCCACACAGTCCTGTCTATGCACTGCTTATAAGAAATTTTGCATTTGCATCGTATCATGCTGCATCACACAACGCAAGGCTGTTTATAAGTCTGCTCGTTGGTCTACAATTCATGTACTCGTTCATTTGACAATCCCAGGGAGGGCCAAGCGGCCCAAGAAGATCGCCATCATCCTGCGGGGCCTGCCTGGGAGCGGGAAAAGCCACCTTGCCAAGAAGATCCGCGGGTTGGAGGTGGAGCATGGAGGGGATCCCCCCCGGATACACGCCATCGACGACTACTTCATAACGGTGAGGGTTTAGGGTTTAGGAGCACGCACTCCACCCATGTGACTGCTAACATACGCCCACGTAGCCAGCAACAGAGTAACAGAATACAACATATTAGTGAGTATTATATTCAATACTTTGATGGAATGTCCGCCGCAGCCATGCAGCTTCCGGGTGGGGCGTTTATTATCCCGGGGAGGCATGCGCATGAAGTCTTTCCCTCCCTGTGTTACTGCACACTGCACTTGCCATGCCAGTGGTATTGTAATGTGCCCAGCTAGGTGACGTGACCTGGAAGCAATGGGCCCTTCCCAGCCCCTGCTGCTTGCCTGACCATGCATCACCCCCACCACCACCACCACCCCATGGCAGGAGGTTGAGAAGGAGGTGGCTGAGCGGCAAGCACATAATACAAAAAAACATCAACATTAACAAAACACCATGTATTTCTTGCAGGAGGTTGAGAAGGAGGTGGTTGAGGGTGAGGGGCCTAAGGCTCGCAAGCGGATGGTGCGGGAAATGGCGTATGTGTATGAGGAGGAGCTGGAAGGTAAGGGGTTAGAGGGTTTGAGGGTTTAGGTATAGGGTTGCAAGGTTTGGTGCGAGAGATGGCGTATGTGTACGAGGCGGAGCTGGAAGCTGAGGGGTTTAGGTTCAGGTGAGGGGTTATGGGAATGGAAGGGAAGGGAAGGTGGGTGCATGGATCAGGGTTTGGTTATGCAGCATGTGCAAAATGGCGTTAGTGTAACCATCAAATATGCCATCACTCCTCTGAATCCTTCTCCCATCTTTTCACAGCTTCCTACCAATCCAGCCTAGCGCGTGCCTTCAACCGCACTGTGGAGGAGGGGCGGTATGCTGTGGTGGTGGTGGACGCACCCAACATGAAGCTGGATGATTTCAGGGACATGTGGTCGGCGGGGCAGGTGGGTGGGTGGGTGGGTGGTGGTGGTGGGGACCAGTGGGGTGTGCTTGGTGGTGGCGGTGCGTGGATGGGGAGGGGGAGGGGGGCTTCACTTGGTGGTAGAGGAGGTTGGGTGGTGGTGGTGGTGTGGGGAAGGGGGTGGTGGTGGGTGCACCAATGTGGAGCTGGATGATTTCAGGGACATGTGGTGGGCGGGGCAGGTGGTTGTGGGAATTGGTGGTGTGGGGAGGAATGTGGGCATGCATCTCCACTTGCAGCTGAGGGCCGCTGCATGGACCGTTGGGGTGTGAGGGGGAGGGGGATTGTAATACATTACAGTTCCGTAGTGGCGCAAAATGCATGCATTGATCCACGTGCTGTGCAAGTCATTGCAATACATAGAATGTGTCGGCGTTGCATCACCCACCACGCGTGTCCAATTGGCAGTTGCGATGCCGCCCGACACCCACTATGAGCTTGCCCTGCCACCCCCAGCTGCTGCTCCCTATTCCACACCCATCCCCTCCCCGCCTTCCTCCGCTGCTGCTCCCCCTCCACACACACACACCCTTTCAACATACCCCCCCCCCCCTTGTTTCCCCCCCTTGCAGCGCGCCGGGTACGAGGTGTATGTGCTGCAGCCGCCAGAGACCAATGTAGATGTGTGCCACCAGCGCTGCATCCACCACCGCCCGCTGTCCGCCCTGCGCTCTCTGGCCACCACCTGGCAGCCCCCCCCCTCCTTCTACACCCTGCTGGATGTGCGCCAGCTGTTGTCGGGAAAGCGCAGGCGCCCAGCCTCCGCCATCTCGGATGTGGATATGGAGTCGGAGGAGGCGGGGGTGAGGGTGGAGGGGGGGGATGATAGCGAGGAGGACGAGGCGGTGGCGGCAGCGGTGCGCGCGCAGACCAGCAAGTGAGTGCGGGGTGGTATGTGCAGTTGCATTTTGTGGTGGATCCTCCTCAAACGCCTGCGTGACCTGCCCTGAGTTTGCAGTTTCTTTACGGGGTAAATACGTGAATACCTGTCCTGTTGCTGCCGGAGCTCCTGTAATCAAGTGAATGGCACTAATCTCTCCTTCTTGATTTCCCGTTGGGCCCACAGCTGCCTTGTGCCACACAGCGCTGTCTCGGGGTACGGTATGCTGCCTAGGGTTGAGGGTGTAGGGTCCAAACTGCCCTACATGGGCCCATTGGAAAGCACTCATCTGAAGGTCCACTTTCCAGTTTCCTGTGCTCACCACCCCTGCAACCCCAACAGGTGGTCCTCCCTGGATGATGATGAAGACGGGGAGGCGGAGGCGACCCCCAGTCGCGGGAAAAAGCGACGTGGGGATGGCTACGGGGGCCTGACCGCTGGCCTGGATGACATGCTGAGTGGGGCAGACCAGGTGGGTGATGGTCGGGTGGGAGCAGTGGGTCAGCTGGGGGTTGTGTGGTGATCGGGGTGATTAGGAGGAATTGTGTCTCCTGCTTTCTCTTATTCATGTCTCCTGCTTTCATTTCCTAACCCCAGGCCCCCTCTGCCCGCCCACATTCCTGCTGACATTATCATGTCAAATCTAACTTCACAATTTGAGACATGTATGTGTACCTCCCCGCAGGGCCCCTCCTCTCGCACCCCTTCCAGCGCCTCCCTGGGCAAACCCCGCAAGCAGGTCCACTGGCCCGACCAAATGGACACGCCCAAGGGTGGGGGTTTCAGCATCGGGGGAGCGTCCACCCAGCAGGTGGGTGGTGTGCGATTATGGGTGGTGGGGTGGTGGGAGGGGGAGAGTAAGTAGTTTGTTTCACCCCCTGACGCGCTTCCCCAATCTCCTAAATGCATCCATGGCATGTGCCTGCGCCTTCCTATTTCTGATACCCCCCGCAACACACACACACACACACATGAATTCTGGTAACTTGACACTCCCCTGCTGACGTGGTTTACCCCCCTTGCAGCTTGAGACTGTGTATGTGCTGACTGGGCTTGGCCCACCACCAGACGCTGGCCACGAGGACGCACACCTGTCGTTCGCAGACCAGGTAACCCTACAACCTTAAACCCTAGACCCTTGGCTCACCACCGGACGCTGGTGACAAGGACGCACACCTGTCAGTTGCAGACCAGGTGGGGTGCATCACCGCACAAATGTGAAAAATGTACTGTAATATTTGGTAAGTTTTTTTTTATTATGTGTTTTTTATTATGTGCTTAATCTGAAAATAAGGGCCCGATACTGATGAGGCAGTGGGATCTGGATACGCCAATGGCACAGCAGTGGATGCCACTGTTCACCTAGCCACATAACCATGCGCAGTGTGTGTTGAAGTTGCCCATGCGCGCCCATGCAGTAACCACGCCCTTTGCACAATCCATCCTTTCCCTGTGCAGGTTTGAAGACAGCATGACATTCCACAACATGAATATAAACCCTAGATCCTGAACCCTAAACCCTTGCGCAGGTTCGGGCCGACAAGCAGGGCGAGCAGCAGCACTTCCGCAGCGTGCTGTTCTCACACAGGGCCGGGAACACGTGACCCTGCAAAACCCTAAGCAAGGGTTTGTACGGGCGGCGGGGAGCTTTAGGCCTGGGTTCCCTACTGGGGGCAGACCCTGGCTCAGGGTTTTGCGCCAGTCACCTTGGCCCCATGCAGGGTGTGTCGACGGCCTTCGGGGGAGTGCAGAGGGACTGGGGAGCGGGAGAGTTATTTCAACAGCCAACATCTGATTGCGAATGCCGCCTCGAGAGCGGCAAAGAAGGCCTTTGCTGCTGTTTAGGGTTTAGAGTTCTGTCCAGGCAGCACAGTGTCCTTCATTGCCTTCTGTTCAAGTTTTTGTTGTCAATATGGTTCTGTGTGCATTTGAAAATGTGGCCTTTGTTATGGTTTAGCTAGGCGTGTTTTGCCCCCTTTTCATGCTGCACCTGTCCCCTTTCTTGGTGAGTTCTCAAGGGGTGAGTGGTGAGTGGGATCCTATGCGTTGGGAAATTGGCAGCAGGATGGAGTATTGGAGCGTAAATACATGGTGGCAGCACAGGAATTGAGTCTCGTCGCACCAAGGTATGGCCCCCACACTGTCTACCCTAATCATCAAGTGCACAAAATCTGCACCGGCCTGCTTGCTCACCCCCACCCCCGCTCCATCAGTAAACTCTCATCATGTTTGGTCGTTTTTATTGTTTGGTACTCCAGGAATTAAAGCGTTCGAAAGTATATCAAGAAAGGAACAGGTGATGCCTGTTAGTTGCAAATATGTGAAATGGTTGCGCCTTTTGAAGCCAGCTAGCCAGGCACCGTTTAAGGCTGTAGAGTTTAGGATATTGAGGCCACATGTAAGAGCCGGGCCGCATGCCATGCAACTGCAGGTCCACACACCAGGCGCCGCGGATCACACCACCTCAGCCAGGTGCCATACCCTACCCCATGGCGTGCCTACATCCACACGCCACCCTCAAGACCAAGGCAGGGAAGCATACACTGCGTGGCACATCCGTTCAGATGGCAACGCGATGATGGCACATGGATGGTACTGCTACACTGAAGAAGTTGCGCGCATTGAGTACTGCATATTTGTTTTGAGACATTGGGAGAAAATTGGGGTCGGGGTCTCATCGTGTTTGGTAGAGATTCAGCCACAAAATATGAGGGCGGCTCCTAAGTCGAGCACTGACTTTTGCCATTTTAGATGCAAAGTATTGTGGCATTCCATTCTGTTAGGTAGAGTGACAGGTACAGACTGTGTGGGTTGCAACGAACCTGCCTTGTAGGTAAATTTATGTACCATGACATTGTATACCATAGGAACCGTCTTGTCCCAGCGTTTTGCTTGCTTTCAGGCTTAGTCTAGGTGTTTAGGTTTTACGGTCGGGTTTCTATTGCTTGTCTCGTGCTATTAGATCAATCAATGGCGGTACATTTTTTGTGTGGCCGCACACCATGATGCACCATTGGTTCCTGGCCTTGGTGCCGCAGTAGCTGGTGTCAACGATGGCCACCGAGTCGGTGGGCATTGCACTGCTGGTTGCGACCTGCAGAGGGTTGCTGACTCTGCAATTGGGCCACGACTTGGTTGAGAATCTCATCTGATGTTGTAATGATTAGTGTCAGCGATATCATTAAGCCTTGGCCTTGACAATAATCTGCAGCGCTACCTGGGCCTGAATTAGATGCCAGCTGGGCTTGATGCCAAGGCTCTGTGGTACTGACTATTTAGAGTAGCATCAAACTATCAAACCATGTAAGTTGCGACACAGTCATCTCTTCAAGTGGCAATTAGGGCACATGTCATTGACACCCGTAAATTAATCACACGTTCCTTATTAAGGAAATTTCAAGCTTTGATCACCCGGTGGGCGGGCGGCCCACATAGTTGTCAATGACCAAAGTCCACAGCCTGTATAGGTTTAATGTGAACACGCATTGAATGCTCAGCCTGAGGAAAGCTATTAAATGTCGTAAATTATTGCATGCATATGCGATTATTGCATGCATGGCCATGGCCAGGTGATGCCATCCAGGCGCTGCGCGGCCTGAGGCAGCCTGTGGGGGATCGTCCCTTAAGCCCCGCCATCATGATGCATGGCCCCAGGTATCACGCACCCCCTGGGCTGGGGTTTGCACCACACTTTCAGCGCAGCCATACCTCCCAGCAACATGACGTCCCCGGATGGTCTCTGCCAATTCCCTACCTCAAGCACCGTTGCATACGCTAAACCTGATTAAACTTGGATAAATTGTCATCTTAAGCTAGCTGCTAGCTTAAGGCTTATTTGGATCAAATCATCGGCAGATGATCCCAGGTGATGCCTGTCGCCCCACCAGGCCCCGCTCCGCATGCCCCCAGGTATGCACGCACCACCTCCGGGGGCTTGCACCACACGCGCAGCCCCGCCATACCTCCCACCAGCGTGGCACCCTTGCCCTTGCCCCTACCCCCACCAGGTGGGGATGATCCCTGCACTTGCATCCCCACCATCTCATCCTCGTCCCAATCTTGATCATACCCCTCCCCCTGATCATGGCACCAATTGTACCCCTGATCATGGTTCATCTCCTGATCAGAGCAGCCATCCTCCTCATCCCACCGCCGCTCCATATGCCTACCGCCGCCCCTCACACGGCTGCCACCACCACCTTCGCCTGGTGGATGCAGGGCCTCCTCCCTTGCTGCTCCCCGCACACCCGCGACTCCCCCTTTCCCTCCCCTCCTCGCCGCTCCCTTTCCTCCCCTGCCAGCTTCGTGCAAATCCTCTCCCCCTTCCCCATCCTGCGCATCAAGGCCCAGGTAGCGCTGCAGCAGCTGCTGGGTGGTGCTGCAAATGGCTTTGCTGTGCTGGTCTTGGGCCCCAACCAGGTCAGAGCTGGGCTGCAAAATCACAACATTAAACAATAGAAACCGGCAGCACAACATCGTTGACAATCAAAGTCGAATTTGCGCAAATAGATGACACACAAGACATATCAGAATCGTTGCATGGGGGCACAAAGCAATTCAATCAGATGATGTGAAACGAAATGCATTTTGTTCTACATTACAATGGCCGCGGGGAAATGGAAATAGATATGCATACGTATACACAAGCAAACGCAATGTTAGATCTTTTATTCCATGTGCACCCACCAGCGGGAACCCTGCTTCAAACAGCACCGCCCATTGATCAGGACCGGCATGGGTACAATGGCCAGCGCGGCCAGTGCTTGCGCGCACACTTGCTTGTCCTTGTCACGCGCCTTGCACAACAATACCTGCAGGGGATATAGAGGATTTGCAGTGATGTTTCAATAATTGTACACCAAGCTACAGTAAAATTTCCCTGTCTGTTATAATCTACTGTTGCAGGTTGACCGACCGAAGCCAAACACCGCATGCAGGGTTGCACATGAGGGTAGTACAATCCCGCCAGGTGCGCAGCCAGCTTGACTGCAGCATGCGCATTCTCACAAAACGGTCTTCAAAGATCAGTTGACAGCTTGAACACAGTTGTGAATTGTCATTAGAATTCCATTTTGAAGAGGTTCTTAATTTACACCCACCTCCACCAGCTGCCGCAGCTGAGGCGAGGACTCTGGCATGACCGCCAGGCGCATAGCCAGCTTCACAACAGCCCTCCGCATGCGCACAGAGGGGTCCTTGTACAGCGTGAACGACAGCATGTCAAAGGCACAGCACCTCCACAGCTTGGCCAGGGCGGCGCCTGCATGCCCTGTGGCCTCAATGGCGGCGTCTGCATGTTGGCCTGCAACCTTGTCCATGGCTGCAAACACGGAAATATTTGTGCATCAGGAAAATTATATGGAGTTTTATTGGAAGGTGTACGAGTGGGCAGCTGGGACAATGCACGTGCCAGCTGTAGCCATGAGACAATATGCTGCGCAATTGGCTGTCACCTTTGCATTTTTTTGCATATATCGATGTGTGCATCCGAAAACCTGGTACTTTACGTAAGTACAACCACTTGTTGAATTGCTTGTCCTCAATGCTGTGGCATTTATGCATTCAATACCCTGTACCTTGCACTGCCTCCAGCCGCACATCCAGGCAGCAGTTGCTCTGGGGCTGGAGTATCTCTGCGCATGCCATGAGCGTCAGCCTGGAGCCATCGACAGCATACCTCCTCATCACGTCAAGGAGAGTGCGCACCCCTGCAAACATTGAAGATTTAAATTCATATGGATTTCTAAAACATCATCACCAACAACAAGTACACATTTTCTCTTAGTTTGTGATCAACAAAGCAAAGAGAATGGGTGAAATGCCCTGGGATGTTAGCGGAGTCATCAGTTTCAAAGTCTCACTGGGTGAGTACCATGGAACATACCACATAATGTATGCATGGTTGCCCCCCCCAGATTGACTCTGGAAAACTCCACCACACCCTGTATATACTGCAGCAACCCACCTGCCTTGTTGCTGCAGCATGGCAGATGTATCACCAACCCAACCACCGCTGGCCAAGTCTCAGGCTGCACCAACGCGCCACACATCGCAGCCTGTGCCGCCATCATGCCCGCTGAATCTGCCTCCACCAATGTCATAGCCACCAGCTCCTCCAGCACAGCTGCCAGGTGGGCCTCCCAGGGCCCAGGGCTGGTATCTCGCCAGGTGTACAGCAGCTGCAAAGTTTGCAGTGCACACACAAAAGAACAAGATTCAGCGCTCAGCCAAGTCTCTCAGCCATATGATTGCAGATTAAAGAACTAAATCAATGATCAATTTGTACTTACTGGCAAAACTTGAATTTGCAATCCCTGTGCTTCATTGGATCTTCACTCGAGTGGAGCCAGCAGCCAATCACTGAGTGCAAGCTTGGCACAGTGCATCCAAGATATGTGGGCATACGGTCACCTACCATGCATGCAATTGAATGAGCACCTTGAATGAAGTACTTTTACACACGAGGATGCGTCCAGTACATCCAGCGGGCCTACCTGAAATGCCCTCCTCAGCAGCTGTTGGAGAACATCAGATTGCAGATCGTGGGATGCAGCAGCAACTGCTGCGCACTCCTGCAATGCAAAATACAACAGGCACCAGTTAGATATCAAATATAGGCTGGCAAGGCATTCATAATGGCAAGGTACTACTAGTGACATCGGTCAGGGCAGGTTTACTCCATTGTAGAGTACAATTGTACAGATGAACAAGTTCCATGTTTTGACACAGCATTCTGAACTGACCTGAGCAGCTTGAATGATTGTATCAAACGCCTGGGTGATGTGCCCACTGGTAGACTGCAGCTGGAACTGCACCTCTTCAAGCACCATGGCGGTGATTTCATCCAGCTCCAGCATCGAACCCACGCCAAGGACAGAGGTGCACACCATGAGATTCAGGCTCGCATTGCTGGTGAGCTGGGACACCGCGTTTGGCCGCTGGAGTGCAAACTCCAAGGCTAACCCCAGCGCTTTGTGCTGGTCGGAAAACACCAGGTGCTGCCCTGGAATTGGATGTGAGATTTTGTTAACGTTCCCCTCTTGCTGGTTGGCATGGACAGCTGAGCTTGCACTGGCATTGGCTTTTGCCAAAGTTGGGATTAACATAATTTTCAGGGACTGTGGGCTTAGGAACAGGTCCACGATGTGTAAAACCAGCGCTGCCCCTGCTAATCCATCCTCTGCGGAGTCAGATGCAGGCGAGGCGCCTTCATTGATGAGCGCAATTGATGCTTTCACCGACGAAAGGAGGGTGGGGAAGTACTCCAGCTTGGACGCTGCGCTTGCACCGCCACTGAATAGGAACAAAACAGTTGCTCAGATTGCCTGTCTGCATTTTACACCTTCCAATTTATGTAATTTCAAATAATTATTAAAATTACATAAATTGGAAGGTGTAAAATGACTGAGGCTGTCTGGTGTAAGGCATGTTTCAAGCATATTCGTTCCAGGAGATCAGCAGTTGGACTCTTGGGCCTTCCATTGGCATTATATCATTGTCACCATGGCACTGCCAATGCACATGAGGCAAAGCATGCTGTTGTCCATGTGCATGCTTTGTCCCAGTGCACATGTGGTCTCACCTGATGCTGTTCCCCATGTGCATGCTCTGTCCCAGGAGTGATTGCAGGGCATTCAGGACCACGCGTTGCGCCAGCATCCTCAGCTCATTTGACACACCAGCCTGAAATTCTGCACAATTTAAACCTTGCGTTACTGGCAATCAGCTCTCTAGGCAGTTATACTATCACAGCATGATGCACCATAAAGCTTTGTGCCTCTTCAATAGTCAAGGGACTGTGTCTACAATATACACATACCTGGTACCAATGCATAGACAGCATATGCCCATGGTTCCAACTACTTTATAATAATTATGGAAGCCACAGGCATGCATGAGCACAATGCCAGCTTCCATGGAATATTGAATATGAATATCCAATAGTTGGAACTATATGGGCATGCACACTCTTTCCAATGGTCAGTGGGGTGGACTAGTTTGACAACCCACCATCTGCATACGACTGCAAAACCTCCCCAAGCTCCACCAGCATGTTTGCCTTGTCAGAGCCATGGTAGCGTTCAAC
The DNA here is from genome assembly GCA_032358255.1 of Heterotrichella gracilis. Taxonomy (NCBI): domain Eukaryota; class Xanthophyceae; order Tribonematales; family Xanthonemataceae; genus Heterotrichella; species Heterotrichella gracilis. The sequence continues at coordinate 138,443 of JAULBX010002889.1, forward strand.
ATGCAGCAGGTCTCCCTTTATAGCCCCCTCCATGGCTGCTAACAGCGTTCCACCTGCAGAAAAGGTTAAAAAGGATGGAGGCTCCCAGACTGGTGACAAGGTGACAGAGTACTCCTTGCCAATGGCTGCGTGCAGTCCTATATATATAAGAGCTTAATATAAGGGTCTTTGAGGCAAACAGTCGAGCCCAGCTAACCCAGCTTCTGTTTCGCAGGTCACTGAGAGTCAAAACTTGTCAAGGGTGCAGATGTATCTTAGGTAGATGTGTGACATACCTATCCACTCAGCCTGAGTCTCTCAGCGTGAAGAGTGACTCCAGCCCGACCATTCAATTGGTTCCCAGCCGTTGGCAACACTCTTTAAGAGTAAACGACACTGAACCGCTTTGTGGGTAGCCCATTGGAATAACGGCAATCAATACCTCAAGTGGTGTTGAGGTTTTCGAAGTTGGGTGGTTTCACTATGCCATCGTGCCCACTTTCAAATGCTCTTGAAGAAACCGTGCCCACTTTTACAAATGCATTGGCAATGGGCCCATTATCTCGACATGAAAACGAACCTATGATATATCGCATATGCATGCCATGGCGCTCGAAAAACCCTAGGGGCTCAAATTGAACCCTACAGGTATTGAACACCCACAACTCGTGATATTCGTGTCTGTATCTGCCCATGATTTCTGTATTAGTCCCCGCCGGTTGCTGTCGCATACACTCTCCTGTGATATCTGATACCATCTCTCCGTTCACCCAGCATCCACCTGGGACCCTTATGCACGAGTATGACATGGGTTCTTATGCATGCATGCATATGCCCGACATCAAGTGAGTTATTGCAAACCACACCATATCATATATAGGTAAAGGTATATACCAGTTAAGAGAACCAGACTTAACAATCAACAGCACTGGTTGGACACCCGCCTGGTCGCTTGCTCGCCAAGCCGTTGCTTTCGGCCCCAATGCAGTCGTGCACCCTTGTCAGGGCATCCCGACGGTGTCCTGCCAACAACGGACACCACAGCGGGTCAGGGCTGTTAGCGCCGTCGGTGGCGCTCGTCTGCGGCGCGTTGGCCCACTTGCCCGCGGCAGCTGGGGTGCAGGGCCCAACTCCCTTGTGCTATGCGAGGTGAGCCTCTCTACCTTCAACCCCTGTGTGAAACCACAACTTCCAGTACGTTGCTTGACTGCCGTGCTCCATGACCAGACCCGGCACCTTGCTCCTGTGCTCTCCCACCAAAAACCCTGTGCTTGTGTGAGTTAATGTCAACAAGCGCGTGGGCTGCTTTCTTGCAGGCTGCCCCCTCAGACCAACCCACAGCACAGGGGGTGAAAAACCCCGTGGGCGATGGCTCTGCCACCAGGAACCCCGGCGGACTTCCAACAATCTCTCTCAACGCGCTACCAGCGACTGACAAGGGCAATGTACTCAGCAGTGACGAAATGAGTATGGCGCTCCTTCATGCTCTACACATACCCTAAACCCTAAACAGTTCCTTCACGCGGAGCACATACCCTAAACCCAAAACCCTTACTACTTCCTTGACCCTGAACACATACCCCAGGCGTCTCCCACCTCAAACCGCCACTGGGGTGCTGGTACACCTCACATTTGGCCACTGTTTAGGGTTTAGGGTTTATGATTTAGGGTTTAGCCACTGGGATCATGCTGGTGCTGGTACACCTCACATTTGGCCACTGGTTAGGGTTTAGGGTTTATGATTTAGGGTTTAGCCACTGGGATACATGCTGGTGCTGGTACACCTCACATTTGGCCACTGTTTAGGGTGTAGGGTTTAGGGTTTAGGGTTTAGCCACTGGGATACATGCTGTTGCTGGTACACCTCACATTTGGCCACTGTTTAGGGTGTAGGGTTTAGGGTATAGGGTTTAGCCACTGGGATACATGCTGTTGCTGGTACACCTCACAGGCGGGGCACTGGTGTGCGATGCTTGCCACACAGGGCAAGAGACAAGGGCTCTGTTGGGTCGACACTACCTTGGGGGGGATTAACCAGCCATGTTTTTGGATTGTAGAGCAGAGGAGGGTGTATAATTCCGGGTTTAGGGTTTAGCCAGCGGCTCTCTCTTCCGCTGACACGCCCTAGGGCAGCTGCCACCTGTCTGTTGAGGAGGACACCCTGAACCCTAAACCCTGCACACATTGTATCAGAATAATCAGAACCCCTGGTGAGGTTCCCCTTGCCGTTGAGAGCTGACCTGAAATCCTACACCCTTATCAGGCCCTGGCAGCGCAAAGCTGTCCAGAAACCCTAAACCCCAAGCCCTGAGCATGCCTTGTTGGCGCTCACAGCTGATCTAGAACTCAACATAGTGCCATCCCCCACCCCACAGCTTGTCTCCTGGTACCAGTCGCTGCATGAGCGGCAGGCGGCGCTTACCCTCCAGCAGCACGCGCTTGATGAGGAGTGGATTGACTACACCGAGAAGAGGAACCAGCAGGCTGGCCTGAATCACGTGGAGGAGGGGGCGCAGCAGGTATGCGGCAGGGTCCTTGGTGGCTGTCCCGCTGGACACCTGGTTGAACATGGGCACCATGTAACTACCGGAATCAGCGGGACAAAGCAGGAATCCGCCGTGGCCCTGCACAGTTGTGGTACAGGAGGGTATGTCAACATGCCTTGTGAAAAGTGCCCCCCCCCCACCCCCCCACCCCACCCACCTTGTGCACAGTGGTCCCCAGCCCACAACGCATGGAGTTCAATGCCTGGGTTTGCAAGGCATTATGTGCCGCCCAACTATAATCCACCCCTTGTTGCAAGGTTGGCCTGGGCTCCAGCGCCCGTCTGTGAAACTAAATGATGATGAACAATAAGGAATGTATCCCCATCTGCATGCGTACCATGGTATTTCAGTCCCCTGTAAAATGAACCAAAATGAGAACTGAATGATAGTATTACTTCTATGTAATGAATGATAACAAATAGACAACAGATAATTTATCTCTGTCCCCACATGGACCAGGCCCCGCTGCAGCCACGCAATGGCGCCGCGCCTGCCCAGCACAACACTGCAGCCCCTGGCATCAGCGCGCCTGGCGGCAGCAGTGGTGACGCGTTGGAAGAGCCCGGTCCGCCTGCCGAAGTGCTGCCACCTGGCGCAAATCCCATCATATTTCAGGGGGAGCAGTGGGCGGAGGCTGTGCGTGTGATAGGGGCGGTTAGTTGGTAGGTGTAGGGTTTAGGGCACTGGATGGGCAGCTCCCAGCTTTGGTGCCACTGGGGCAATGTGGTGGTAGGGTTTAGGGTTTAGGAACAGGGGTGCAGTGGGGTAGGCCACCGCACAGGTGGCAATGCAACAAGCCTACTTTTGTGTTGTTTGAGTGGAAGCAGTGGGACTTGTTTGTTGATTCAGGTGTGTGCTTCATAATGTGAGTGTTTCCTGCTGTAACCCCAAAGTCAGACGCAGCACCCTGTCCCATACTCGCATGCTAAGGATGAAGGATTGTGGGTGGTTTATGTCCTTGCTTCTGTAATTGTCGCTTGGGTTGGTGTTTAGGGCTTAGGGTGACGTCCTTGCTTCTGTAACTGACGCATGGGTGGGTGTTTTGCAGGCTGGCAGGGCAAAATTCTTGGCTACAGACCCTACAACCTAAACCCTAAACAGTCCTGATCTTCACGCCAATCTTGGCTACAGACCCTAAACCCTAAGTCCTAAACAGTCCTGATCTCCACGCCAATCTTGGCTACAAACCCTAAACCCTAAACAGTCCTGATCTCCACGCCAATTTTGGCTCAACGTCAACCCTAACCTCTAAACCCTACTGGTGTCCACGCCACTTTCGCAGGCTGCCAGGGCAAAAGAGTTCAGCATGGACAATGACATACTCTTGACCGTTCCAATTAAGTACCCAGATAGTGACGATGAGGATGAGGATGAGGATGAGGGCGATGGCACCACCAAGACCATCACCAAGATCATCATCCAGCCAGACGGCCAGCCAGAGCCCATGCATGAGATGAACAAGTTCCTCCCCGCAAGCCTGCCGATAGATTGCTTCACGAGCTTCCAGAGCGTGAACATGCCACTGGTGTACACGCTCGGCATGGCGGACCTCATGCACGCGATAGACGCGCCGCTCAGGTGCATGCTGAACCGCATCTTGCACAAGAGGGGCCTGCGCCGCCTGCAGCGAGCGCAGGAGGTGTTATGGGTAGCTGAGGACTATGCTCACACAGAACGGTTTTGTATGACAAGCAGCAGTTGCGGGAGTGCGTCAAGGAGTTGGTGCACGAAGTCACTGGCAACGGGGAGGAGTGGGACGTGGAGGTGCTGCTCCGCCTACACCCTAAACCCTAACCCGTAAACCCTAAACCCTAACTCTTTGTGACAGTCACTGGAAACGTGGAGGCCTGGCACGTGGAGGTGCTGGTGCCTTGAATCTTGTTTATAAGGAACTGGGACTTTGAAGTTGTTTTGTGTATTTTCTTTTTTTACTGACAATCGGGATATTCAGTAGTTTTCCTTTTGTTCGTTTATTAACCATTGGGATGTGCAGGTGCTGCCTAAACCCTGAACCCTAAACCTTACACCCTACACCTCAACGTGCAGGTGCTGCTCAGCCAGTGGGCCAAGGCTAGCGCCGAGTGGCACCTGCGGTCTTGTCTTGACTTGTTTTACGCAACACCTGCCACCTTTGACGTGTGCAACCTGGTGGAGCTTGAGCAGCTGCAGCGGCTGGTCAAAGATGACAAGGACTTTGATCCCTACCGCGAGCTCACGATGTTCCTGGCCATCGCTGCTCACAAGGAAAGGCAGGGCGAGCTCAACTGGTGACCAGTTTGAACGGTCGTGAAACAAGCAGCGGGGGTCTCCATGCCGGTTTTGGTTGGGCAGCCAGCGGTTGCAGCATGAATGCCCTGGTGGAC